>CM035410.1:84996964-85091964 GCA_020310875.1 Ceratopteris richardii
CACCACTTCGACCAAATGGCCTGCTACTCCGACGAGGACTACCTCTGGAGGAAAATTTTCCATATCGATCCCGTGGTGCATCGTTGTATTGCAGGGTGGGCAACTAAACAAGCAATCCAAAATGAAATTTGAGATCCCACTCATGATGCACCACTCAGATATTTGGACACACAAGAAAGACACCTCTCCAGAATAAATCCCATTGATACTGAGATTTTATTCTTATGTTTAAGCAGTAACAACAACAAAACCATTACATCTGAAAAGAAAGGAAAACTTTTTATGCATGGAAAAAAGCTGCCTATGTTTGTTTTAATATTCCACTACTCGCACACCCCCCCAAAAAAGCAACCAAAAAAAAAGCCAGATATGTCAGATTATAAATATTGATCAATGGACAACCTTACTAGAGCAGTTCAGCATCACAAAATATTGATATGGAAAAAAGCTGCCTATGTTTGTTTTAATATTCCACTACTCGCACACCCCCCCAAAAAAGCAACCAAAAAAAAAGCCAGATATGTCAGATTATAAATATTGATCAATGGACAACCTTACTAGGGCAGTTCAGCATCACAAAAAAGCCAGATATGTCAGATTATAAATATTGATCAATGGACAACCTTACTAGAGCAGTTTACCATATATCGTAAATAGATCATCTTAAAGAATCGCTGCGAAGCAACAGAAAGAAACTGACTCAATGAGTCATTCAGAAAGGGCTAAATATTGCCAAATTATTCTTCCTTTTGTATAGTGTTTTGGTTTGAAAAAAAGATGGTTCTTGGCACATATTAATTGACTGTTGTGTCAAGCAATATTATCATCAAGAAGAGATTTCCTAATCGGTGTACTGATATTATGGTTGACGACTGGAAGGGTAAATGGCATTAAATAAGCTACACCCTGAAATCAGCCATCATCGTAGCTGCATCGAGCATAAGGATGTGCAGAGGGCCATGTTTAGGATGACATTCATCTTTTGGATTTCATTGTGATGCCTTTTGGTCTCACACATGACCCCATTATATTCAGTTAAATAATGCACAAAATGGTGTCCAAGAATAATTTTGGTCTCACACAAAATGATGCCATAATAGTGCATTCCAAGAATGAATGCTGTATAGATGACAGGCATCAATAGGCCTTTGTGTTCCATTAGTTACACAGTAGGATCCCTCAAGTGAACGAAAACAGATTGCAACTGATTTCTATCTTCCACTCAGTAGGTGCTGCCAGGCTGATTGCCACTTCGGTGGGATATGGTCCAAGAGTCTAGACAGGATTTGGTAGCCAGGGTGATTATGTCAGTCAAGATGCCAGACAGAGGGCTACAGAGGGGAAGATAGGCAGAAATCACTCCACTCACTGTCTACTTTTTATACAGGGCAAGGTGTATGTGTCAGATGATGAGGGCATCTCTCGACGAATTTTCTACAAGTGTCATGATGCAACTAGCATGAGACGAAGGCATTCATCATAACATGGTCTAGTGAAATCTGCTGGCCAGGCTTAAAAGCCTTCATAAAGAAGTATGTGTACGAGTGTACTCAATGTCAATTTCATAAAGCTGAGCAACTCAGGCATGTGGGCTATTACATCCACTACAGATTCCAAATAGTATATGATCCTCCATCTCTACCTCAAACCCTCAGGGGTCATGATGCCCTTCATCGATGGACTGTCCAAGGACGTCGACCACAACGAAGAGCCATGAATTAGCTAAGCTCTTCATGGAGAAGCTGTATAAACTGTATGGATTGCCAAAGGGTGGTTGTTAGTGATTCTGATCAAGTTCACTAGTAATTATTGGTAGATGGTTTTCCGAACATTGGAAACCCCGTTGTGTACATCTTCCTCTGATCATCCTAGGATTGAAGGACAAATGGAAAGAATATATCAGACTACAAAGACACGTTGCACATGTCTCTCACTGAAAATCTGATTGGGAGTGTTACCTTCCCCAGGTAACACTAGTAAGCATTCCTGTAAACTACTAAACATTCGGGAATAGCACTACTAAGCATGCCAATACAAGTTTGGTTTGTTCATGCTGATGTATGGTTATGAGCCAAGATTGCTGATTGCCACAAGGCCCAAAGAGCCGCGATCACACTTTGTAGCAGATTTTCTAGGATACGAAAGAAATGTTGTGGATTGCTGACAAGCATAAAGACAACACAAGATTGTGCTAACTTTTACGCTAATAGGCATTGGATACCTCATGACCATCAAGATGGTATGTGGGTGTACCTTAGGCAACTCGAGATTCCAGGACAATTTAAAGTGAAAGGTGTACAAAGTTATCTTTCAAGTCTTATAATCATTTTCATATCACTGGAAAGGTAGCAGGAGTGTCCAATGAGCTAGATTAACCTTGACATGGTACATTCACCCTGTCATTCATGTAAGCAGCTTGAAAAAGCTGCCTTGGACAAGATGATCTAGTCATACCTCATGAGGAGACTTGAAACTTGGAAGATTCTACTTGGTATATTCCAAAAGAGCTTGATTTGGTGCTTGCTCAGAGGCTTAGGAAGTCTTGATTTGGATCCTAAATCTACAGTGGCTATTGAGATTTCGTAACCACAGAGATTGCTCAATACATCAAACAGGGAAAAGGGGGGAATCTCTAACCTCATTAAACATTTGGATGGGTGCTTGCAACATCCATAAGTTATATGTCTGTCTAATATGAACTCTAATAGTTGGGCAAGTCTCCTATAAATAAGTACCTTGGGGATCCTTTGAGCCACTTTGTAACACATTTGGACTCATAGCTCGTGGATAGAGCCAACTATACACCCATTGTTGGAAATATTGTGTTATTGGGGCAACATTTTACTAGGGACGATGACGACACATGGTCAAAGGCTTGTCAAAAATGGTCAAAATGGGGGAAAAAATTTTATGAGATATTTTGAAAGTACTTATCAAGAGCTTTCTGATCATGTATAACACTAGACTGTTTGAATCAATTTGGAGCATTAAATATCGAGCCCTAATTTCTAGATTTATGTGAAAAGCAAATTAAAGTTGAAGAATAAATATGTCATGTGGCTAGATCTTTCCAATTTGATCTTATGGCTAGCATTAAACCCAACCAAAAGCTAGCGGCAGCCATCTTAAAGCAAGAGCAATAAAATCAAAAAGCCTATACTGAATTTTTGCATTATTTTTAAAATAAACAAAACAGCTTTAATGGAGTTTCATGGCTGATTCATGCAAGCATAGAATGTCTATAAATAGGTGAAGTATTGCGCATACTAATCGTCACCAATTGGAGGATTACCTACATCATGGGCTTGGAGGAGGATAACCTTCATCTACTTGGAGAGATGGAGTTGTGCTTTCTTCACCTTAAACAAGGTGTGAAGCAACTTTACAACTTATCTATTTCGGAGGAGGTTGTTTTCAGCAATGGAAATTGTGGACTTAAGGGCAGCTTGTATCTTAAGCATATTCTTCATGCTACCTTGTAACTTCATGTACTTCAACCTTGTTATGTATGAAATATATTTGGAGCTTGGCCCGTTTGTCTCTCTCATGTCTTCTGACTTGTCTATTCTCCATCTTGTGTCTATTTCCTCTATGTCTCTATATTGATTGTGGGCCTCAAAGCCAACAATTTGTAAAGCAGGATAAAATAGTCTACACAGAATTGGGTAGCATGTAAAAGAGTGAAATCTTCATGGAAGATGCAGATCAAGCTCAATTATATATTCAGCAAGATGAAGCAAATGATGTATCTTGAAACAGATGCTGAGTATAGGATTGAGAGGCAGTCAACTCCAAGAGGGCTCACATCAACCTTGAAGGATTGCTGCAACAGCAACACGGACAGTTTTAGAATATTTTAAAGCAACAAAGCATAGCTTATGTGCTGGTTATGTTGGTTCAACCTCCTAATCAACCTTGTAAGATCTCTTTGGGGTTTTTCACTCATCCATGTATGCAAAAGATGGCATGTTCAACTTGGTGGTCATGGAGGAAGACTTAGGTGAGCAAGAAGGGGTAAATTATCTACATTCATAACCTTATGGTGGACACTTTACACCTTGTATGTGTGTGTGTGTGTGTTTGTTTGATAGGTGTAGATGATAGCATATGACTAACTTGATAGGCTTGGCCAACCTTGATAGTTGAGGGAACATGTTTAGTCTACATACTCTATCCATTACTTAGCATCCTATAGTTGTCTCTATCCTACCAAGTAGTCCTCAATTGATAAGACTGCAGGATGTAGGAGTTTCTCCTTGTGTTGTGTGTTGGGAGAGAGCTCCTCATGTTCAAGGTCCTTGTGTGTGTGTTGGTGTATACTTGGCATTATATGTGAAAACTAGAGGTACCTAACTTAGCTAAATAATAAATAATTTTTTATGGCATATTATGAAAATACTCATCAAGAGATTTCCAATTATATAACACTTGTTTGTTTGGATCAATTTGGAGGGTTCAATATCAAACCCTTAACTTACAGATTTATGTGAAGAACAAATTAAACTTGAAAAGCAAATATGCCATGTGGCAAGTTCTTATCAATTTGATCTTATGGCTAGCATTAAACCCAAAAAAAAAAAACTAATGTCAACCATCTAAAAGCAAGGGCGATAAAGAAAAGCCTAAACTAGATTTTCACTTAAAAAACATAGAAAAACAACTTTTATGGAGTTCCCTGGCTGACTCACACAAGCATTAAATATCTATAAATAGGTAAAGTATTGAGCATCTAATTATCACCAATTGGAGGATCTACCTCATGGGCTTGGAGGAGGATAACCTGCATCCGCTTGGTGAGATGGAGTTGTTTGCGTTTTCTTCATCTTCAACAAGGTGTGCATAAGCTTTACACCTTATCTAGTTTGGAGGAGGTTATTTTCAGCTATGGAGATTGTGGAGTTATGGGCAGCTTGTATCTCAAGCATACTTCAATCTACCTTCTACTTTCGTCTCCTTCAACCTTGTTATGTATGGAAAACATTTGGATCATGGCTCCTTTCTCTCCCTTATGTCTTGCCTATTCTCCATCTTGTCTCTATTTTCTCTACATCTCTATATTAATTGTGGGCCTAAAAACCATCCTATATGGTGTAGAATAAATTGGATGGGACAATGACTCTTAGGCCAATGGCTATCAAATATGGTTGTTGGCTCCCAAGCTCACAAGTGTGTTGTTGTGAAACTTGTGGTTGGGACTTGAGTATGATGCTCTTTCATGTTGTGTAAATGGCTTGCACCTTACCTTGTTTTATAGGATGTATTTTGGACAGATCTAACATTGTCAATAAACATCAACTCCCAAACACGAAAGGCTTTCCAAATTGTATCTAAGGCATAACAATTGAAATGAAAATGTCATCATATTCGGATTTTAATGTGAACATAATGTTATGAATAAATTGACGTGAAGAAAGCCATGTTGGGCAAATTGAATATAAGCATCCAACACAAATTCAATCCATGTACCTTAAGCTTTACTTATCGATCTATACACCATATGCAATAACATGATGGGACATCAATCGAAGAAAAAGACAGGCTCATTTTCCACATGCATGAATACGTACAAATACACATGTACATACATAACTACATATATACCAAGCTGGTATGGAACATGAAGTGCAAATCGTACAATACGTGGATGGTATGAGGTATCGTACCAAACATTGGGATATGGAATAGTACCATATTAATTAATTAATTAATTACACACACACATATACACATATATATGTGTGTGTATACATACATACATACACACACACATATATATTATATATATGTGTGTGTGTGTGTATGTGTATGTATGCATGTATGTATGCATATTTGTTGTAACTTGTGTGTGACATCATAGTACTAAGTGCATGTGCGGCTTAGCACACTATGTATTGGTTGACATTATAGCACTTTGTACATGTGCATCATGGCACATTATATGTTTTGTGAGACATCATAGATGTATGCGCGAGTGCAACATATGTATAAATGTATGGGTGAGTGCGTACATACTAATGGGCTCTGGAGTAGGCCTATGGGAGACTGCATACTGCCCCTGGAGGCAAACGGTTGTCAAAAAAACTTTGAGGTTGCTTTTTTGAAAGTCAAGGTTTGGTACTTTGTTTGGAACATTGATACCAAACAATACATGTTGGACCATAAAAATTGTTTGAAACAAGTTCCAAACCAACTATGATATATACATACATACGTACCTATGTACCTACATACATATATACATACATACAAGCATACATACACACACACGTGTACATAACTTCATACATAGATGCACACATAAATGTGTGCATGCATACTCTTTTTCTTTCTTTTCGAGAACACATTTCCAATTAAAAATGCGAGGAAAAATCAATTGTAAGAGCTCATAAAGGTTTCAAGACAAAGCCTAAAGAGTCAAATTTGTTACTCATTGTATATTACTTCTAAAGTTAGTAGTAATTCAAATGCATCTTTTCCAAGCGAGCTTTTGAGAATACCATATCCCTCTGAAAGGTAGAGCATCCTTGTTTTGCTCAATAAATATATCCTTAAATAGTATGTCATTATTTAGCATGAGCTATGCATGCATATGTAAGAAGATTCACTTTGAAAAGCTTCTTGCTACAAATAGTAATGAATGAGACATGTTCTTAAGGAAAAAAAGACATGCTTGTATGTATTTATGATTCACCCAATAGTATCTTCGAATACATGGAAGAGATATAGCTTGCCCTATTTCCAAATGTGAACAGTGCACCATTTGGGTGATCACTAATGTGACTAGAGAGATGCATAGCACTTGTGAAAAAAACAAAAAAGGAGGATTTGGAAAAGCTTATTTCTTGATACTTGGAAATTCAACTCTCTCAAGCAATAAGAAGGGTGATTTGAAAATTAATACAATTATTATACTATAGTCTTTCTCAAATTGAAACTTGATACAAACAAGAACTAAAACCCCACAACACACTTGCTTAGAGGTTGTGTTGTACGCCTTGCAACACAATATTATAAGCAACTATGTAAGCTACTAGTGCTTCAATATGATTTGATTAGAGCCCATGCCTCTTGCCTATGCTCTTGAGCCCCTTTCTTGATCTTTTGGCATTCTCTCTTTTTATGAACGAAAAACATTCTTTGACAATCACCAGTATCAAGATGGCAAAGAGAGAAGCAAACAAGAAGTTCAAAGAACCTTTTAACCCTTCCTAAAGAAATAATTATTATATGCAAGTTCAGGAGCAACAAATAGACCAGCTACACTCTAATTTGACTGCTTTGATCAGAATTGAGCAAGTTTGACCAAACTTAATAGAACTTGTAATATGTATAAGTTTACCAAAGTTAAATTTTGATGGTTTTTTGCAAGACAAAGAGGGCATGGAATAATTACCTTCGAATGCATGGTGGCAATAATATACAAGATCACGAAGGGGGCTCGAGCGTATTAATCTGCAAGGCATGAACTCTCCACGAGATTCTGATCATGATAAATCAAAGCACTACTAACCAACATGGTTGCAACTTTCACATAATTTGGTGTCATAGGGCATATACCACAACCATCAAAGTGGGCTAGATGAGTATAGGTATATGGTTGCTTTAGTTATGCAACCCAACAACTTGAGGAACTTTGAATCCCACATACCACAATAATGTATGTATCTAGGACCGTTAGCTAGTGGTTGTCCCTTCCACAAGCCAAAAGTTCGTTCGAGTTCAAGGTTGTTTAGGACTTATCATGGCTTCTATTTTAAAGAATTCATTTCAGCAATTTCATTTCTTCGGCACAAAACAATGTATGCATAATGATGACTATTTGAATGACCAAATCTTGTGTGACTTTTGGTACTAGGAGCATATTTTCACCTCTCAAGAATAGAGTTTTCTTATGGAAAGAGATACAAGGGGGCACGAACATAGGACCAAGGAACTATTTTGCAAAGGCACAATCCAGCCAGCATATGTTAGTTTTCCAGATTCAGCAGCCACAAAAAATAATTCAGTATTCAATTTAGGATCACAAGCATACAAAGGGTTGTTGGCACAATGGCATCAAGACCACATTCTCCTTGCACTACTATCGAGAAGAAGTTGTTTTGATGTGAAGCAAGAAGCATGTCCAATTTTGCTTCGCAATTAGTTCCCAAGCATCAATAAATTCAAGTTCGCATTCTACTTGCATAATTATTTCTTTGAATGAGCTTCAACTCTCATGTGTAAATCACCTCTAAAGAAGAGGGATATCAAGAGAATCCTCAACATTTCTCCTACTGGCCAAAGGCCTCACAAAGCATGTATAAAAGCACCTCTTCTTATGAACTCAGCAGCAATAAAGCCTTGCAGTTCAAGATAATAAGAAAATAAGTAAATTAATAAATTACAATATGTTAAAAGAAAAAAACAAAAACATGGTCACACACAGACATACAAACTTACATTCATTTGGATAAAGTATCGCCTTATTTGTAGCATAATATCACGAAAATAACGTAAATGTTCTATACAGTCATCCTTGCAATGATTTGCATGATTAAAAATAAACAAATAATATTTCATCAGGAGGGCCATCTCACATCAACCTTAAAACCTGTTCAAAAAAGCATTCTCTCAAAAACAAAAATAAATTCCGCTCAAGAGATAAACTTAGAAGAGCTACACAAGGCTTCTGAAGTCAACAGTACACAACTATTATTCTATGAAGTTCACATCACAAACACTCTATAGTTACAAAACATGGACTCATTAAAGTCATGCAACATTCAAGTGTGAGGCTTCTTGAAAGCGACGGCTAAACAATTTTAATAAAACCGACCTTGGAAATGGCTTGAATAGAATTCTCAGGTCCCAATGGTATTGCAAGCAACTCTTTGGCAACATCTTCAGGTAAGTCAAATACTGCACCCATACCCTGTTCAGCCACAGAATGCCTTAGAAAATTCCAGTTTGGGAGCCATATAACATGCCTTACAATCTTCTTCATGGATTAAAAAGAATAAAACAGTACCTCTGCAGGGTCGAGCATTAAAATTTTTCCAACTTCATCAGCTGCAGGAGGATAGATGGAAGCTAGAGCACCCATCACACCACCAGGAGATAGAAGACCACCCCATCTCTGTGCTCGAGTAAACTGCAGTGTCATCCATCCCTGAGACCAAATGGGAAATCAGCAGCATAACACAAGTCAGATCAGCAAAATAGAGATTGGAAACACTCAAGTATTCGCTTCAGCAAATACAAGTTAGTCTTTACAATTCTCTAGAACATCCAGAATCATCTTTTTGTAAGGTTTTGTTGAATAAAAATAAGCTAGCTTAAACACTGACGCCCCATTTACTCTGATGATTAACAACCATAAACTTATGCTTAACTTTTGAATACCTCAAGCCCATGAAGACCAACCTTAAACTTCTAAATACAAATGATCATACATTGACACTATGAAAATTGGGTTTGTTCAAAATCACGTGATCTAGGATGAATCCCCTTTAAAACTCTGATAACATGCTTTCATACATTTTTAACACCTACAAAAGAGTCCAGCCTACACATTAAAAACAGAAATCAAACCTCCTGATCAAATGTTACCTTGTTCAGAAGGTAAGTTAGACTGACCCACTGCGACAAACAACAGCCAATGGATAATAATAGAGCCTAACCTCTTGATGTGTTATCAGAGATCTGGATGCAGGTGGCTGTGTAAATCCACTAAGATGAGCGATAGCTGCTGCTAAAGCAGTGGCACCCTGTTCCTTCAAAAGTTTCTCTGCTGTGGGGAGGAAAACAGCTGTCAAATCAGGATGCACCTTACTAAGGGCATCCTGAGCTTGATCAGACGATGCTCTGAGCACATCCTGGGAACTAGGAACACCAATAACCTCGAATTTACAACCAACATCTCGTTCAATCATCCTAACTGTCCTCATCTGGGAATCTGTGTGCATCAAGATTGTTATGCCTTCTTTACCTGCACGGCCAGTCCTCCCAGATCGATGGACAAATGTCTCAGGGTCATTTGGGATTTCAAAATGTATGATCTGAATAAAAGATGAATCAGAACTTGATACACAAAACAATCCACATATCTCTGACATCATTTTGATCACAGTTTTTACTTACAAGGTCCACATTTGGAATGTCTAACCCACGTGCTGCCACATCTGTTGCAACTAAGACCGAAAACTTTCCGTTTCGAAATGCAGCTAAAGTTTTCTCTCTCTGTGCTTGTGAGATGTCACCATGAAGGGCCTCAGTCCCAAGCATTCGGTTCATCGAAAGGGAAACTTCATCAGCATCCTTCTTGGTTTGAGTGAAAACAATAGTTTTTCCACCCTTTCCATATACCTGCACACAAGAATTCATAAAAGCCTATTCAACAAACACATTGAATTTTCAAATAGTACATTTATAAAAATATGGCAAAATAGACAATGATGTATAAAATAACAATTTTAAGATCTTACAGTAATGAGATCACTCAATACAGAACGTTTAGCTCCTTCAGGACATCGGATTGAAAACATTTTTATGCCTTCTGCAAGTTTTTCTTCATTTTGACCCACCTGCCGAGTTCATAAAGGATCCATTTAGGAATAACTCAAAAACATTATCCAAGTGAGAACTAGGCTTGATGGTCATGAAGAATCAAGGACTACAAAAAACATATGACAAGAACCCTTCTAATTCACTTTCACATAAAACAAGTTACAGAAGACGGCTCACCAAGTCAATTCTCAAAGGGTTCTTCAAATATTTCCTTGCAAGTTGATTAACCCAAGAAGGCATAGTGGCAGAGAAAAGCATACTCTGTCTATTTGCAGGCACATTATCTAGAATCCTCTCAACCTCTTCTTCAAATCCAACTGCCAGCATCTGATCTGCTTCGTCGAGCACCAAGAATCTAACCTCATTAAGCACCAAAGAACCTCTCTCAAGCAAATCAATGACTCGTCCTGGTGTTCCGACTGCAATATCAACACCCCTTTGTAGCTTGCGTTGCTGAGCAGTAATAGATACACCTCCATACACGCATAAAGTTGTCAAACCAGGGGCTGACTCAGTAAACTCCTTTTCAACCTGCATTGCCAGCTCTCTTGTTGGAGCAAGCACCAGCACTCTCGGAAATCTATATCGACTGAAAATATCAAAACACAAGAAACAGACATGTTAAGAAATGATGAAAGACAGTTAATAGCAATAAAAATTTTCTTTATTTAAAAAAAACAAGTTGCAACAGAACAGAATCATTCTAAGGCAGGAAAAAGGGAAATAATTTAAAATACTCTGAAGAACAACCAGAGAAAAGAGGAAGCAACTGCTTAACAAAGAGGTAGCCTACCGCCGATCTCTCTCATTCTCCAACAATAGGTTCTGAATGATTGGGATTCCAAATGCCAATGTTTTTCCTGTCCCAGTCTTAGCACGGGCTATTAAATCAAGCCCATCAGTTGCTGGTTTCATAACTGCCTCCTGCAGGTATAGGTATACAAATCAAACCCAAGAATACCAGAGAAGCATAATGAAAAAAGTAAAGAGATTCATACAAACGTCTGTTAAAATCGACCAATACATGTATTTCATAATGTATACATTAGAACCAAATGTCAACCTCATAAATAGTTCCACATCCACTGTTACATATGACCATCCAAACCTGTGTAGCACTACAGCAAATATAGAACAACAATTCCAAAGTGTAACGTAAACCTAACCAAAAGGAGACAAACTTGGCAAACACGTCCTTAAAATATCTCAATATCCACAATGGTAAATGCTGCAGCATGAAATACAAGTATGGAACGTCCATCACGGATAACTTGATATACCATATCTGAACTTGCAGCAGACACATGCAGTTCTATAGAACTGTGTGCTCAAAGCAATCCTTGTTCAGTTCAAAGAACACTACACGCTTTAAAAATGAACAATTTGGTCAACACTTACAAATCATAAACTTACATGAAACACCTCTTAACACATTCTCAGCTAAGAATGACTGTAAGAATATATAATATACCTAAAAAACAATGACACAGTTCCGTATGAAACAGACCCAATAGGTGTATTATCACAGGTAGACTTGCATAAAACATAAAAAAAGAAGAGATATTCCTAAACTTGATACTCTATCCTGAAATGAAATTCACAATTTGCAAAACATTTTGACACAAGACTTAAGAACAAACTTTTTTGCAAAACAAGAGTTCAGCAAGTTTTGTTGACATGTCAGTTTCACTGAGGCAAGACAGGAATAAATTCACTATCGAAATTCCCTTGTAAAACAATCATAGCTACAATAAATAAACACGTTCGGAAAATTCTCACGTAGTAAACCTCAAAAATCAGGCTACTACCTGAATAGGAAACAAATTTGTGATACCCCTTTTTCTAAGTGCCTCCACAAGTTCTGCCTTCAGCCCAAGATTCGATATTTCAAGACCTCTTTTGTCTACGGATACATCGCTACTAGCTGAGAAACTACCATTTTCCTCCATGTCAGGATAGGTTCCACCATGTCCGTTTCTTGAATATCCTGTAAAGTCAAGGTCTGCCTCTGCCACTGCATAATCTGCAAGTGCTACCGCAGGCCGCTTCCATTCATCATCTTTTATAAATGAAGTTGATTCCATGCGTATGCACATGGCATTGAATAAGCGCGAGGGCTGATTGGCGCCTAGCGTACAGGATGGTGTGAAGGTGTGTGAAGAATCACCAAAGAATGACGATGATAACCTGGTGATTATGCTTCCCGTTGCTGGTTTTGCCATTTTCCTACAACCAGTCTCAAGGGAAAGAGCTTGGAATGTATGAGTGAGACCAAGAGAGGCTGTGGAAGCCATTGCTGACGTTCAGGCTAAAGCCAAAAGACCCTTCAGTGTCTGTAACTGCAAACCCTCGTAGTCGGATAGACTATCCAACGAGTAATGTCTCTTTCAAAAGTGGCACCAGACACCGTAGGAGAATAGTTCACAGCTTAATATGTTAAACAACTTAGCTCGGAAGGGTTTCAACAAATGTTTCTTTTCCACCTGTACGTAGAGAGAAACAGATTGACATGGATTAAGACGAGCTGCAGGATACAGAAACCTGACGGACCAGGCAATCACAGAGCTAACATGCAGTTTACCAGGCTAAGAACAGAAAGCAAGTCCAATTGACGAAGTGGTTACAGAAGGCTCCAAGCGAGACTCATCTGTGGGGTGGTCTACTGCGCTTCCACACCTAATCCTTTCAGCAGTCTCTCGCTGGAAGGGGAGGAGCGAAAAATGCAAGAGGCTTCAAACCCCGACTTGTAGGTGACAAGCTAGTTCGACCATCTCGCTGCAATTTTGCCATTTATCCTTCCTTTTGGCTGCTATAATGCCACGCCACACACACATTTTTCTGCCTCTTAGACGATAAGGCCACGGAACGCTCACTCATGTCCCATAATATATGTGCAATGGAAAATATCGTTTTTGCATTCTATTACTCCTTGAGAACGTTCTTAATTTCACTTCCACTCTTCATTGCGATTCTCTCTCTCTCACTCGATTTTTTTTTTTTCATAAAAGGAAGTTCGGCCGTGGCCTAATCTCCATGGCTTAAATTAATAATTAAAAAACAAATTAATAGTATGAAAATGGTATAATACTTATGGGATCCCAATAGTATGAAAATGGTATAGTACGTATGGGATCCCTTGTATTTCACAATGGAGAGGAAGGATTGGGAAAGGTAGGATTTGGTGGACAAACCAAATTTTAGCAAAAGTTAGAAGTTTAATGAGTTTTCTATCACCCTCATATGCAACCCATTTGTTTTTGGTCTTGTTATTTTCTACGAAGAGGATCCTATGGTGTCTAAATGAAAGGGGGTATTTTTTACAATTACATATTCTTCTACCAAGAATGGCAAGGGACTTCTCAATCGACCATACTTTTGGGATTTCATCAAAGTTGGTCAAATATCTTTCTTCGCAAATAAGTGGTTGATGATGAATAATTATGATGAATTTTACCCCTAGCAAGTAATGGTGGAACTTTTGGACAACAAATACCATTGCCAAGGCCTCCCTCTCTGTGGTATTATAATTATTTTTTGCTTTAGTCAAAATCCAACTTGCACATTGAATGGGTCGATCCAACTTATACTCCTCATTGTGCTATGTAAGAATTGCTCCCACTGCATAGACACTTGCATTTACATAGAAAAACCTTAGACCAATCAGGTGAAACAAGAATTGGTGTAGCCACCAGCTTGGATCTCAATGTATGATAAGCCATTTCCTCTTCATTATCCCATTTTAATTGGACTTCTTTACCTATTAGCATAACCAATGGCCTAGCAATATCCGGATACATCTTAATGAAATTTCTTATGGTAACCACTATGACCCAAGAAGCTTTGAACTTCTTTTGGTATTTTCGGCTTGAGTAGATTTAATATGGCTATTATTTTATCTAGTTTAGGGGCCATACCTTTAGGAGACACCACATGTCCAAGAAGGGTACCTTTTGTCACTAGGAAGTGACATTTAATTAGGGTTCAACTTCAATTTTGTTTCCCTCCAACTATTGAAGACATGTTGCAGTAGATCAAATGATCATCCAAGCAGTACATAGGAGTACTAATGCAAGTACATGACAAGGATGAAAATCATCCATGAAAATCCGAAGGGCCTCCAAAAGCAAAGTTTCAAAAATAAGGTTGACAGTTCTATTGAAAGTGGCTAGGGTATTTTTTAGTCCAAAAGACATCTTAACATAAACATATATCCCCTAGGGAGTGATGAATGTTGTCTTTTCTGATCCTCAAGATGGATGGATATTTATTTCCATCCATGAAGTTCTAGATTGTATGTCCAACCACTTCTTCTATAACATGTTCTGCAAAGGGCATAGGGAACACATCCAAAATTGTTACCTTGTTAAGTGCTCTGAAATCCACACATATTCTAATTTTGTTTGTATTCTTTTAGGGCACAATGACCATGGGAGAGATCCACTCTGAATGCTCCACTGGAATAATAATTCCACCATCCTCCATTTTTTGGATCTCTAGGTAGACGACTTCAACATACTTTTTGGATTTAATTTGTAGCTTTTCCCCTTACTCGTTTGGCTCCTTCAATCAATGGAATCTTGTGTTCCCCAAAAGTTGCAGGTACTTCTTCTAAATCCTTGTAATGCCATGCAAATACATCCACATAAATTTTCATAGAAGAAGTTACCTTTCAAAGCATCTCTAGATTATTCCATAACCAAGTGGCCACTAATATAGGATGAGAGATTTCCTTATTTCCTAGCTAAATTTCTTTGACCAGGTTCCTATCCATCAATGTGTCCAGGCATTCCTCTTCATATTTGGGGTTTTCCATCACATTATCCCACATAGATTGAGTGTCATATGCAGGAGCACTTTGGATGTCATGCACCCTATAGGGATTTCATGAACGGGGAAACAAATATCTTCAATAAATTGATTTGCCTTACAGGTAGTGTCCTTCTTGGTATTTGAATCAACTTCATCAATGTTGCACTTAAGAGGTGTTTTCTTCCCTCTTCTATGGCATGTCACTCGTTCACCCAATCCAACAACTTGTGTGGTCTCCTCTTTATCTTCATGAACTTCTTCTATGCTTGAGTCATTTGGAAAAACTCCATAGCAAGAAAATGAGTTGCCTACTTGTAGCCAAGCCAAAATGTCTTCTTCCTCATTATAAATCCAATTATGAGTTGTTCATGATGTCTTGTTCCATACAAATACCAATTGTTTGCATCATGCTAGTATGTCCCTAGTTATCTGTTCCTTCTTCCAAGCATATCTAATTCAGCTCTTTTCCTTCATATTTTACCCATATAGTATTCTTGCTCCACTCTGTAAAACACTCGCATGCCTTAGTCAGAGTCTCCCAATCAATAGTGGAAAACCTCCATCTACCTATGGTAGTCTTAATATAACGAAGTCAAAAGGAAGGAAATTTGATATTCAATCTTGAAAGTAAAGTTTCTAGGTCTACTTGAGTTGCCATATTTCGTACTGGTGATGTGGATGGAAGAGGACTAATTGAACTATAAGAAAATTTCCTTTTTGTTGTTTTGAAAGAAACTTCTAAGGTTTGTGAGCAGGTTGCGGTCATGAGTTGTGCATCCTATTCCTTAGGCTCAAGCTAAATTCTAAGGAAAAGGAGAATTTGCTTCTTCAATTACATTGCCAACACCTTTGCACTTCTTCTTCAATTTGTAATTGTGGTCCTCATATGCTCAAGCTTCCTTATCTCACTAGCTGTGCCAAATTTTCTCGGGGGATTCTTTAGTTGAAAGGGGTTTGAGTGTTTGTAGGAGAAGTATGGAGAAGAAGAAGAAAGACAATTGCACCAGAAGCCTTTGTGTCTTGATTAACATAAAAGATTACAATAGCTTTGTGTAGAATAAGACAAAATGTTCTCTGTGTGTAGCAGTAAGCCAAAGAAGTACACACACAAGTACACAAACTATCACAATTATTTGTGTAGTCAACCTTTGCCCCGGTTCTTCACCTTGTCCAATAGCTTGCCCTTGTGCACTCCTTCCACTCAAGCTTCCAATAAGGTTAAAGGCTTGGTCACTTCTACTATCAATTTGGAACACCTCCTTGATGATACTTTGTCACACTTTAGTTGTTATCTTATTTGTTATCTACACACTCTCTCTACATACTTTGTCACCTCCTTTGCACACTTTGTATCTTTCTTTGCACACTTTGCCTCTCTGCACACTATCGAAGTGAGTGTGCCTTGCTCTCTCTTGCTCTCCAAGTCTATTGTATGCTCTTGCTCCCTTAGTCTGTTTCCAAGAATGCTCCTTTATGGTGTGTAGGTTCCTCATATGTACATCACTTCAATTACTTGTTTATCTTGATGCTTACTTTGTTGTCCCAAGAACCATTTCATGTAAAGATCAATGACTCCCTATTTTGTTGTGTAGTGACTTTATGGAAAAAAATTAAATGGGGGGCCGCATATAAGCTCTTGTGTATCGTCTTCACTTATTATCTTTTCCACTTTTGAACTTAGTTTCTACAAAATGTGCACATAAGGGAGGGTTCACTTGGACTCTCCATAACACTTTTAAAAGCCTTAAAAAACTTTCAAAGAGACCTTTTTGCAACTTGCATTTAAATTTTCCTAGGAGACCCCTATAAACAACTATTTGTGCACTACTTGAGCACCCATGTCCTTGACCACTTGTGCACCACCTGTGCACCACTTTGCCAAGTCACCACTTTGACCATGTCAATAGGTGTACACACTAAAAAAACATGCCAATAAGCTTTAGAAAAGAGGCCATGGACCATTCATCATTAACAAAGTCTCCACAAGGGGAGCAATTCAAGTAGCAACCTTAAGGGTAAAATCTTTGCAGTAAGTGGGTGTTAAGTCCAAAATAGCTAGAGCCATTAAATAAGGAAATGGTTGCAAGACTTAAAATTGCTAAGGATAGAAAGACCAAGGAAGAAAGGATAAGAGAGGAAATTTAGAGGGGATCTTGGCTATGAATTCTTTGATGCAAATGATTCACTAAAGGGCTTTTTGAAAATAATCAATCAACCCTAGTAGTCCAAGTATTCACCATCAAGGATCGCTAGAAGATAAACCTTGGATACATGCTATGTTGGGAGCTAAGTTCTCAACAAAAACATTGGTTCTCATAGACACTAGTGAATCGAAAAGTGTCATAAACCTCGAGCTAACATGATATATGAAAGATGCCATTTATCAATTGTCATACGTGTAATGGAGTTGATGGAAAAGGGCTATTATGTGTAGGAGAAACTAACACATTTAAATATGGAAGATCTAGTATGAAATCATTTTGGGTGGAGATTGGTTGCAAAATCAGACATCAGTAAACTTTTCCCTAGGATGTGTGATCATAGAAAGTGAGAATATGCATGTTATATTATCTTTGTTTGGTCCTCATCAAATTGCATGTGTGTTTAAATACTTGAGTACACCTCATACAATGCATTATTCTTTGGAAAATCTAGCAAAAGAGTATAGTAATTCTAGTAGGGAGAATGACAGTGAGAAACTATCTTAGATAAGAAGGGTGATGTTGGAGCTATAACAACAAACTTCTTTTGACATTGAGAATTACTCATCTATTCAACAAGAAGTAAAGCTTACCATGCTAGCTCAATAGCCAGTAGAGAGAAAAAGTGCATAAACTTCTCCATTCAACAACTCAACTCCAAGAAGTCTTCAAGTATGGATATCGAAAGTTAGTTCAAACGCTAAAAAAAGGAAAATAATAGAAGAAAGGACACATGACCAACTAAGTGATTGCTCCTCCAAAAATAAGCTCATTAAGAGAACCAAAGAAGAGTGTGAAACTAAAAAAGAAGTAGAACCGAACTACTTAGATCAAGAATTCCCAAGCCATTGGCTCATTTGAATCAGCCCAACTGGGCGCCAAGTGTATTTAGAAAGCCAAATGGTCATATGAAAATAGAAACCTTGAAGAAGTGGATCCACATAGTGAAAAATGACATGTTTTCCTTATATACATCAATGATAAAGTCATTCTTAGATCCACTTGATTTCTCAATATAAAAAAATTATAAACTTCTTCAAGGAACTTAGCTTGGATTAGAAGCCTCGACATGCAAGAACCATGTGTTTAAATACCAACCTTGCCTTTTGCATCATCATAGAAACCTATAGTCATTGTAGTGAGCATATCCCTAGGGTAAGCCATAGACATTGTTTTGAACCCACGCACAAAGGCACACATAATCCCTACATATATTGTATCATAGATTCACTAACACACTTACTTAGCTACTAGTCTCTTAGTGATTTATTTCATTTTTATGAAGTACTTTTTATGTTACTATGCAGGCAATTGAAAACATAATGGAAGGATCTACATGAAGACCACATGCAAAGACACCAATGGTTGATGAGGAAGATGCTTATTTGTCACCTGAAAGCATAATTACTTCCCCATCTTATTGGCTTATCAATCACAACAGACATAACGTGCATCACATGACATAACTGAAATACATACTTCATCATGGCATAGAAGAAGACCATCCTAGGATTATCTACTTAGCACCAGAGTTTGAGATTATCCATAGTGACCCAAAAGTGCTTGAGGCTTGGACGAACCTCAAGATTCTTGAGTGCCTCACCCTACCCATAGCACATGTAAATAAACACAAATGCATGGAATTCTTCACGTCATTCAAAAATCATGACAAATAGACGAAGGCATGACAAAGGTGACTAACTTCAATGGTAAGCAAAGAGAAGTGATTATCAAACTTGAGACCATCAATCAAGAATTGAAGTTCCCTCCAATCATAGGAAAACTATGAAGATTAAAGATGAGAACAAAGAATTTGTCACTTTCGAGGAGTTAAAACAGCTCAATATTGGATTGGATATTAGGGTGTTTATGTAACTGTGTAGAATTATGACAGGTGATCCTAGCTAGAAATCACACATCCTACGAGCATACTCAAGTGATGGCTTGACCAAACATGTCAAATTGTCATACCGAGAGTTGGCTCAACCAAGTGCATAGAACTATGTGCACATACATTATGATTAATGCATCCTATGTTCAAGTAAATATACACTATGTGTGAGTCACCTCATACAATCACCTTCAACACCAAGACATACATCATGAAAATCGAAACAACAACATACAAAAAATATGAGGTTTTATCTCATCTATGATGTCCAAATGTGTTCAATAGTGGGAATGTTTTGAAGCTCTCAATGAGGGGCATCTATTGGACTCATCTTTATTTTTTATACAAAGTTATAGTAAATATATAGATGTATGAAATCACCTACCTACACTCCTTGACTCTCTACACTTCACACACGTGAAAATAGTGGAAAAAGGTGGGGAAATGATAGACAACATTGCTTAGCACACATTGCAAGCCATAGTCATGTACATAAGCACACAAGGAAGGAGGAAAGAAGTCAAGAAGATGAAGAAGTTACAAGACTACTCTTCTTCAAGTTACTTATCCTCTTCAAAAATGGCAAAAGTCCTTACAAATGAGGTAAAAAAATGACTTATATGCATGTGCCCATATGCATGTCTTTTCACATTTTGGACAGGCATTGTGATATGTCTCATCTTCTTAGGAGTTACTTCGCTAGTTTACATGGTTGGGGGTGTGACATTTGAGGACTCCTCTAAGTGCACAATTACAAGGCATCATATATTCTTGAATGTCATTGCAATATAAGAAGGATTTTAAAATGAGAATTTTGGGGCCCTTATTTTTCTATTTTTTTCTTCATCCTCTATCACTACTCTACATTTTCTTTGTCTTCTTGTCCACGATAACACTCTCCCCTTGTTGTGTCGTAAGTGTTCTTGAAGTACTCTCGAGTAAATACCTTCTTCATCGCTATCTGGTATTTTGAAAGCTCCCCTTTCTATACTTCAAGGTTTCATCCTCTATGGCTTGACCCATTGTTCTTGATCACTTTTTGGCTCCTCGAATTTTGTTGATATATTTTAGTAGTGATGTGTGCAAACACACTTAGGACTATTGGGGCACTTTTTTCCCTCTTTAGGAGGTTTTTTTTTTGGCTTGTATATACGCTCATAACACTAACATGTTGTTATCTTTGTGCATTCACTATGTAATAGATTTTGAAGTGTGTTGTGTTCTAAACCTTCTTCCTTTTAATGTTCACGTGCTTCCATAGACATCAAACTCCAACAATTGGTATCAGATTAAGTCACTATTTCATGTTGATATATTTAGGTAGTGATGTGTGTGAACACACTAGGACCACCAGGGCACTTTTTTCCCTCTTTAAGAGGTTTTTTCCCACGGCTTTTATATATGCCTATAACACCTAATAGGCTCCAATGTGATACGAGAATACTTGATACAGAGTGGCATGTTCCATTGGCGGTCTAACACCATAGAGTGGGCATTCCTTGCACATCCTATGGACATGTGCTTCCATGGTTGGCTAGTATACACCTGATTTGCATAGGGTTTGAAGAGTTCAATGTTATGAATGGTGTTGCTTTAGTGCACCTACGTGTGCTAACTGCAACCATTTCACATATTCGTCTTCTTCTACACAAAAAGCCAATATGCCTTGTTTGGTATGCTTATACACAGTACCTGCCAATATGTGCTAATTATGGGATCTCACCACTTCTTTACCTTTGGCTTTCAGTACAGAATGCTTAGGTCCAAAGGTTAGAGTATGCACACTAGTTTTGGCCTAGTTAGGTACTAGTTTTAGGTTGAATAAATATGCATCAGGAAGTTCATCTAATACTCCTTGTGGGACGCTCCTAAAGTGAGTTTGGAAAGGTGGTATGCCCTAAGTGAGTCTTACCTTTCCTAACCACAACTTCGAAGTCATATTCCATTAGTAAGAGAAACCATCTTACTAATTTGCTAGTATTGCAAGGTTTATTCACTAGATAGAGTAAAGCCTGCTGGTCTATAAAAAAATTAAACTTACTTGCAAGCAAATAGTGTCTAAAATTTTCTACCACATATACCATGCCCAATCCTTCTCTTTCTGTAATGGTATAATTTCACTCAGTTGCATCCAACTTCTTACTTGAAAATGCTATCAGAAGATCAATGTTACCTTTGCCTGTGGGTTGTGTTAGCACATACCCAATCGCATAGTTGGATGCTTCCACATGTACATGGAATGGCTTATTCCAATCTGGTGTAGTCAAGATTGGGGTTGAACACAAACATCATTTAAGCTCATTGAAAGATTTTTTGCACTCGTCCATCCACTTGAAATTGTTCAAAAGGTTGTACAAAGGCTTAGCAATTATTGCATACATGATGAAATGTCGATAATAGCCACAATGTCCCATGAAAGTTTGTACTTCCTTGACATTCATGGGTATGAATAACTCGGCAATGGATCTAAATTTGTCCTCATCCGCTGATATGCCATTCTTTGACACGATGTGTCATAGAATCTTGTCTTGCTTGACCATGAAAACAAACTTTTCTAGGTTCAAGAAAACTTGATATTCTCTATATTTGTCAAAGATTAATTTTAGATTAGGAATGTATGTTTGCCTAATATTGGAATTTGTGCACAAGTCATCAACATAGACCTCTAAGTTCTTACCCATGACACATCAGCCTTTGAAATGTAGTAGGAGCATTTGTGAGCCCAAAATGCACAAAATGTGAATAAGCCCTATTCAATGGCAAAAGCCATCTTATGTTGGTCTTTTGGGGCAATAGCTACTTGATTGTAGCCTGAAAATCCATCAATGAAGTTGTATACTTCCTTGCTTGCTACTCGCTCTAATAGGTTTTCAGTGATAGGAAGCACCTATCTCTGATAGTGTCAACATTGACTTTCTTCAAGTTAATGCACACCCATAAATTTCCATTCTTTTTGTGCACTAGCACAATGGGGGATACCCATTAGGTATGCTCAACTTCATGGATAAATCTAGCTTGTATCAGAGGATCTATTTCCTCTTCGATCTTGGCCACATAATTATCATTATAATGTAGGGTTTCTGCTTCATTGGCTTGGCATTTAAGGACACAGGAATTCTATGTGAGAAGATATCTGGGTCTACTCCTTTCAAGTCTTTGTAAATCCATGCAAACATATCTCTATATTCTCTTAACAATGCAATCAACTCCTTTTCTTCATCCTCATTTAGACCATGACCTAAATATGTACATCGTTCTTCATCCTCTTCTATTGTTACAACAATTTTCTTAGTCTTCTCTTTGTTGTCGTAAGCCTCTCCTATGAGTGCTTCTCTATTTGACATCTGGATCATGACCTTTTGGTCTTCTATTTCATATTTCTTGAAATTCTTTAGAACTTCAAAGAGGGTCTCTTCCTCTACTGGTTTAGAGGTGGGTTTCTCCTTTCTCTTCTTCTTGGCCAATGTCAATGTTTCTTTTGGTTTTGATCTTTCCTACTCTTGAGTTCCGAATTCTATTAAATATAGATATTCTTCCTCGAAAGCACAAAATGGTTCCATGAGGATAGACTCCTCATCCTCGCCACTATCTTCCTTGGGTTCTCTGATCATAGTGTGGGGTCCACTCTTCTTGATTCACAGCTACATCCATTGTGGCTATAATTTTTGCCTAACGGTGGGGTTCAAAATCTTCGTTTGGAAATACTATAGGTCCATATGCTAGGTCTTGAATTGATCTATGATTGTCCTTAGCACCTGATTTTCAAGAGGTTATTCTCTTCTTCCACTACAACTTTGCACATCCATAGGTGGGTATCTTCATGCATCTGAGAGGATCTTGATCCTATGGAGTGCACTGACTCGATGTCATCTATTGCTCTATGGATGAATGGGATTCCATTGTATGGGGGGCATGTCTCTATGTGCATAGTCCTTGAAATTAACTTTAGTGGTGATCCCTAAATGTTGCAAGTACAAAGAATTGGTTCCCCAATCTTATACATTCTACAGTTGTCTCATGAATGCTCTAGCTAAGATCATCTCATATGTGTGGCACTTGCCAAATTCACATATGGCAAATGTTTTGGGTGTGTGTAGAAGTGTGAGAGACACACAAGGAGCACAAAATGCAGCAAGACACACAGAGAAGACGATGGTTGGAATAGCTCTCTCTATTGACAATGAACTGAACTGAAGTAAGAGCTGAATAATATCCCTAAGTACAAAGTTCCACCACATATGAGTTAATCATGTATGTGGTAACATGGGGAAAAAACCTCTAGCCAACACTAGAGTAAAAAGTGCCCATGTATAGGGAAAAGGTTCACATCAAAGCTACTCGAGGAACACATAAGTGTAACAAACCCCCTTGAAGCGAATGATGTGAACATATACAGGGAGTGACAGATCAGCCCCCACAAGGTAAGAAGCCTAAAGCTTTGCGAAAAGCTTCAAACTTTTCCCATGGAAGAGCTTTGGTGAATATGTCTACCACATTATCTTGTGTAGGCACATATACCAAATCAACATCTCTTGCATGAAGGCGCTCTCTCACATAGTGATAATGCAACTCAATATGTTTGGTCCATGCATGGAACACTGAGTTTCGTGCAACAACCAAAGCACTGTGACTATCAGTGAGAATATGCGTAGCAACATCAATCTCCATGCAAAGATCCATCAATAGGCATCGCAGCCATATAGACTCCATTGTAGCTGTGAAAATTGCCCTATACTCAACTTCACAACTCGATGTCGCCACTGTAGGTTACTTCTTACTCAACCAAGATATGCATGAGTCTCCAAGGAAAAAGCAATTACCACTAGTGGACATGCGAGTATCATAACAACCAGCCCAATCACTATCTATAAAAGCATGCAAACATGGTTGAACATCTCTGCCATAAAAGAGACCTAAGCTCAAAGTGCCTCTAAGATATCTAAACACATGTTTTACCACTCGCTTAGTTCCAGGGCTATGCATGAATTGACTCGACTCAGAAACTGCATATTGTATATCCAACCTTGTGTTGCATGCATATATAAGACATCCCACAGCTTGCTGATAAAGAGAAGTGTCAAATGCATCACTCGAATCTTTGATTGACCTAAATCCTATCTCAGTTGGTGTGGAAACTGACTTGCAATCCTCAAAGTCAAAATGTTGAAGTAGTTTTTCAACATACTTTGCTTGATGCATAACAATTCTTCCCTCAACGGATACAAATTGGATGCCAAGATAGTAGCTCAAAAGATCAAGATAAGTGATACCAAAAGTATGCTGCAAATCAGCCATAAGAATGTCAAGTTTTGCATCACATGATCCAATCAAGAATATGTCATCGACATAAAGAAGAAGCACTATAAGATCAACCCCATTTTTGCGTACATAGAGTGTGCTTTCAATCGGACTACATGTGAAGCCAAGATCAATCAAGTGCTTATGGATTTTTTCATACCATGCACATGGAGCTTGTTTGAAACCATACAAGGCTTTATGCAAGCGACAAACCATATGCTCTTTCCCTTTCATAGCAAATCCATGAGCTTGCTTCACATAGACATATTCTTGCAGTTTCTTCCATGGTGGGAGGTGGTGGTGGGGGTGGAGAAGGTGGGGATGGGGGGTGCGAGGGTGAGATGGGTGATGTCTGAACAAAAGTTTCAATAGAGAGGTCAATGGTGGTGGTGGGGGTAGCTGTGGTTTTGATGGTTACGTTTGGTTGTGTGATGGGTATTCTGATAGTCTTACCTGCTCGTGGTAATGTGTCGACTCTGCGTTTGTCATACCTCACGGACTGGCGGACTGCTGTGTGGACAGTCTCCGGAACTCCTAACGATTCTGACACTAATTTGAGGGTGTTAATAAAATGTTGATCCACTCCGTCGTCTGCTAGCATTTCTTGCATCAAGGCTTGGCCTGATGCAAGGGAGACTTGATGCCTTTCTTGCACTGCTTTAATCGTATCGTATAACCTCTGTAGTTGAGCTGTGTATGCAGGTGCACCTACAAGTTCTGGCACTTCTTGTTTCTCATCTTGATGCCCATGGTCATATTCCTCCTCATCTTCCTCGTATTCTTCATCTTCATCGTCCTCTTCATCCATTTCAACTGTGGTAACAGGTACTTGGGAGGTTGTTGCCTTCGGTTGAACATTCTCCACTTGTTGTTCCTCTTCTGCCTCAAGATCTACGTCTTTTAACAATTGTTCGAAGTCTTCATTCGTGAGTTCTTCCAAGGGTGCACCACCGGGAAATTCAAGATCGGTTGGGACGGGAGGAAATATCAAATTGGGGCCATCGGTGCTGCGTCTCGGAAGTCATAGTGTAAATGGCCGAACTCTTCGGGGTGGTGGGGTAACATCTGGTGTTAGGGTGGCTCCACGTGGTTGAGCGCAAGGTACTTGGATAATTCCTCTCATCTTTTTGGAAGGGGGTCCAATGGATGTCCGTCCTCTAAACTGTTGTACTCGATTCCACATTAGGGCCCGTTGAATAGGAATGTCATAAGCCAAACACCTATAAATTATTCTAGTTAGAGCACAACATCCATATAAAACATGCTTCTGTGGCCATCGTTTGTGGGCTAGGTGTATCTGATCAATTATCCAATGGGGTAAGTTGATGGTGAGGTTTTGTGTCTCTGCCAAATACAAACTAAACCATATCTTCTTGGGCGGCATGGTGAATCTATCTTGGGCAGGAAAAGCAAAGTGTTGCATGCACATTTGCAGATGTATTGCAATATTGGGCGTCATGGCCACCATGTCCTTGAGCTTGGTGAGGCTTCGATTCTTCATGTAATCAGACACTAGGGTCTCCTTCTCTGTTGGAATATGCATTCCGTGCATATCTAGGGCCTCTCTCACTAAGTTGTTTGAGAGCCTAAACCTTTTGAGCTCATTTCCTTTTGTCAGAGATGGGAGCACAAATGAGCTTGCACCTTTTGGGTTCTTGTTTGGAGTCAAGGTATTGATGAGGTAGTAGCATCGCATGAAGTCAGGCTTTGGGAGCCGGGCACTGAAGTATGCATCCAATCCTGCCTTCTCCCATACCGGACATAGACCTTCTGCATTTTGTAACTTTTCGAATTCCCTTGTAAAGAAATGGTATTTACCTTGCTTCCCATTGAAGTCCAACTCTGACTCCCATAGGTATGATCCCTAACCCAAGGGTCTTGCAACTTCACTAAACCAGTGGGAAGCTTTTCCTACGGGCATGGTATGGCCACTGGGGGTCCGCTACTTGTATGATTTGGATGGCCTGCAACTCTTCTGGTCTTTCATTTGTCTCCGGCCTAATGGGTAAACTATCTAAATCCACCACTTGCTGGCTCATTCTTGCTTGAGAGCTTGTTCCTGCAGCCTCAGCCATGTTGAAGAAATCATTGCCGTTTCTGTGAGAACATATGAATAAATGTTAACATTGCAATGGACACAAAATGACACTGTGTCCCCGTTAACTTGATGAATTGTGATATAGTTAGTCGGTTAGTTAGTGCTCGCGTGGATGTGAGTGTGAAGTGTGGTTAGCTGATGCTGAATACCTATGAGCTGATTGGGGGGTCAGGTGCAGTGTGGATGCAGTTAGTAAGTGGAAGTGGCTTTACAAATGGGTCAGGTGGTTTATTACAAGGTTTGGGTTGCCAACATAGTGGATGGCACTCTGTTTTGATTTTATTGGAGACTCTAAAGGGCTTGATGAGAATGTCAACTTGGAAATGAGGCTTTTTCGGGACCCATTTACCAGTGATTCTACTCGTGCTCATGGGTGAATATGTGTTCCTGCGTGATGTATAAGAGTGGGTATCAGCTGTTCGAGTGAGTGAACCATGTTGCACAGGGTGTAGTCTCTGTGTATCTATTTGAGCCCGCAAGCAAGCCTTAGGCACCCAAATTTGTCTTGATTGTGGGCTAGCCTTCATCGACTTCTTGGGTACCTAGATAGACTTCACTTTCACAGAAGAATTTTTGGAAGACTTCTTATTAGTGTTGTGTCGTTGATCACTAATAGGAAGTTGAGCCAGTTATTGTGGCTTGAGCGCAATAGGATGCTCGCCTTTTTGCACCCACAATTTTTTTGGTGGCTGGGACACCTTGCTTTGTACTTTCTTTTGACTTCGAGCATAAGTTATCTGCTTCTTCTGCATTTGATCCGCCTTTGGTTGCTGCATCCTTGTGGCTTTTGGAAAAGAAGGGGTTCTGTTGTATCCTTGACTTCTTTGTTGAGATACTCATCCCTCTGCATCACATAGTTTTGGACAAGAATAGCATGGTCATCTTCATGTGTACTCCTGGAAGGACCAGGAGTGTGTGCCTTTCCTAGTTCCTTGAGTGCTCCATTGTCTAACTCAAATGTAATTCGACTCTGATTTACCCATACCTGCATAAGTCCACTTCTTAGGTTTAGGTTGACCGCATGATCATAAATCCAATCTTGACCCAAGACAAGAGGCTTAGTGAGATCTTCATCTTGACACACTAGTACTTTAACTCGCATCAAAACATCTTGAATGTAGAGGGGAAGTTCCACCTCGCCCATGCAAGGGGTTTGCACACCTCCCAATCCTATGAGATATGCTTCCACAGGATTGACATTTAAGTTCAATTCTCGACAGTAAGAAAGTTTAACAGCACTAGTGGCTGCACCTGAGTCAATCAAGGCCCTTACAGTCCTTGCACTCTTTCCTTGTCCTATCTCTAAAGTTACAAAAGGACGCCGATCAATTATTCTATGAGAGCTAATACCTGAAGCTTCACACATAGCCATATGATATCCTGGGTGTGTATAGTCATCTGTCCTAGGCTGGTCTCTACCCTGTCTCCTTAATTTCATCCTTCGGATTCGCTCCAATGCTTCTACCTGTGCTTCTTCCCGAATTCGTTTTTCCTCATCCTTGTGTTTCTTAGCCGTGTCGAGTCGATTGAGCATCTCCTCAGTTAGGGGTTCTTGATAAAGTTTGACTCTGCATCCGCTAATGTAACTTGGTAGGATGTCACCTTCTAGAGTGGCTAATTGAACTCCTCCACTTGTGGAAATCCTATTAATGATCATAGGTCCATAGCCACGCTTTTCTAGCTTTCTCGCATGTTGTTTCAAGGTATACACCAAAACGAAGTCTCCGGCCTTCGAGACTTTATCCTTAACATGGGCATCAAAGTACGCCTTCTGTCTTTTCTTAGCTGCATATATTCCAGGTGCAGCTCTTAGTCTTGTTTCACCTAGTCGTTCTAGATCAAAAATCCTCGAAGAGAGTTCATGACCCGTCCACTCATGCTCCTGTGCTACTTTCAATGTAGGTATCAAGAAGTCCAATGGTAGCACTGCATTTTGACCAAACACCATCTGAAAGGGTGTGGCTTGGAGTACCGTTTTATAGGCAACTCTATATGCCCAAACTGCATGGTGTAGCTGTTTGTCCCAATCAGAGCGTTTATTATTCACTAATTTCGTCAGTAAATTGCATAGAATCTTATTTGTGCTCTCAGCCTGGCCATTAGCTTGTGGGTGATACGGGGCAGACTTCTTATGTACTACCAAGAATTCTTGGAGAAGATTTTCAATAACTTCATTCAAGAAGTGAGTGCCCCTATCACTGACTAGCTCGATAGGTAGCCCATATCTTGTGAATACATTCTCAAATAAGAACTTAGCTGTCGTTTGAGCATCGTTCTTCGTGGTAGCTTTCCCTTCTACCCACTTGGTTAGATAATCCGTGGCCACAATAATGTATTCAACATGTGAACCCTTAGCTGGGGGGACCTACAAAGTCTATTCCCCACTTAGAGAATGCACGTCCACCCATCATAGGTTTCAATGGCATCTCATCCTTGCGTATAGGATACTGAGTTCGCTAACAGACATCACACCTCTTCACATAGGCATGTGCATCCATGTGAAGTGCTGGCCACCACAGACCTGCAAATAGTATAGCCTTGATCACCCGATCTGGTCCAAAATGTCCTCCTGCTACACCCTGGTGAGCAGTTTCCAATATCTTGAGGTATTTGCTCTCATGGACACATAATCTAAGGTAACCATCTTTGCCACGCTTATAAATTATCTCCAATGAGTGAGTAGTCTAGGGCTTCTTGTTCTAAACTTCTTTGCCTCGTCAGGGTCATATCTTGAGGGAATGTTTTCGTCCTCAAGAAGGCTACTAGTGGTTCACTCCAATCTGGCACTATGGACACTTGATAAAGAGTGGCATGCTCCACGGATGGTTTAGTGCAACAAATAGGACATTCCTTGCACAATTTATGGACATCAGCTTCCATAGTCGGCCAATGTACTCCGAGTCTCCTTAATGTTTGTAGGGTTCGTTGCTTTGAGTAGTGTTGCTCTTATCCACCTACATGTGCTAATTGCAACCATTTTGCGTACTCATCCTCTTCCACACAACAGGCTAGGATCCCTTGATCTGTATGCTTGTACATACTTCCTGCCATGATCAGGTATTTTTTGGGCTTTTACTATCTCCCTATCTTGAGTGTTTATGATTGGATGGTTAGGCTCGTATGTCAATACTGGCACTAATGGCTTAGCCCATTGAGGTACAACTTCCAAATTAAACAAGTAAGCATCAGGAAGGTCATTTGATACTCCTTGTGGGGCTTCTCTAGATGTGAGCCTAGAGAGATGGTCTGCTCTCAAGTGAGTCTTGCCTTTCCTCACCACAACCTCAAAGTCATATTCCATTAGCAAGAGGAACCATTTGACTAATCTGCCTGTATTGCATGGTTTGTTTACCAAGTACAACAATGCCTGATGATCAGTAAAAAAAGTTTAACTTATTTTCAAGCAAAAAGTATCTAAACTTTTTAACCACATATACCATGCCTAATCCTTCTCGTTCAGTGGTGGTATAATTTCGTTCAGCTGCATTCAATTGTCTACTAGCATAGGCAATTGGAAGATCCATATTACCTTTGCCCGTAAGTTGTGCTAGCACACATCCAATAGCATAATTGGATGCATCCACATGCACATGGAAGGGCTTATTCCAATCTGATGTGCTCAAGATTGGTGCTGAACATAATCGTCGTTTAAGTTCGTTGAAGGAGTTCTCACACTCTTCAGTCCACTCGAAATTGGTTAAAAGTCCATACAGAGGCTTTGCTATGATGGCATACATGTGTATAAAACGTCAATAATATCCACAATGCCCCATGAAAGCTTGTACTTCCTTGACGTTCTTGGGCCTCGGTAGCTCTGCGATGGCTCTAACTTTTTCCTCGTCCCTAGACATGCCATTCTTTGACACTATATGTCCTAGAATCTTGCCTTGCCTGACCATAAAAACACATTTTTGTGGGTTCAGGCAGACTTGATATTCTCTGCATTTGTCAAAGATTTGCCTAAGTTCGGGTATATGTGTCTGTCTAATATCGGAATGAGCACAGAGATCATCAACATAGACTTCCAAATTCTTCCTCAAAAACTCTTTAAACACGTGACCCATCAATCTTTGGAAGGTTGCAGGAGCATTGGTAAGCCCAAATGGCATTACTCTAAAGGCAAATATGCCCCATTCTATGACAAAAGCTATCTTATGCTGATCTTTTGGAGCAATGGCTACCTGATTGTAGCCCGAAAATCCATCAAGCAAGGTGTACACTTCCTTGCCTGCTACTCTTTCTAATAGATGCTCGGTAATTGGAAGTAGATAGTTATCTCGAATTGTGGCTTCATTAACCTTCTTCAAGTTAATGCATACACATAGCTTTCCATTCTTCTTGGGCACCATTACAATGGGGGATACCCACTCAATGTGCTCAATTTCATAGATAAATCCAGCTTCAACCAAGCGATCTATTTCCTCCTTGATCTTAGCAGCGTAGTTATCATTATAGGTGTAAGGCTTCTGCTTGGACGGTTTGGCATCTGAGAACATGGGAATTGTGTGTGAGCATATGTCAGGGTCTACGTCTTTTAAGTCCTTGTAACTCCAAGCGAATACATCTCTGTACTCCCTTAGCAAGACAATCAACTCTTGCTCTTCTTCTTCAGTCAGGTCATGTCCTATGTACGTGCATCTTTCTTCTCCTTCTTCTATGGCTACCACTATTTTCTTGGTGGTTTCTTTGTTATCATAGGCCTCTCCTGCTTGTGCATCACGTTTTGGCATTCTTACCATGACTCTCCTATCGTCTATCTCATACTTTTTGAAATTCTTGGGGACCTCAAACAAAGATTCGTCCTCTTTTGGTACAACTTCTTTCGTCTTCCTCTTCTTGCCTTCACTCTTGGCGGCCACTTGTGTGGTTAACCTCACTTCTTTTATAAGCTCTTCGTGTCTCTGAGGATGAGCTTCTACTTCATAGAAGTATTCTTCGTCTGATGCAAAGGATGGGTCCATAATGATTGACTCTAGATCGGAGTCACTTGCATCCTCAAATGCATCAAAGATAGGTTTGCATTCTTCTAAGACTGAATCTCCCATGATTGGCTCTATGGAGAAGACTGAAATGTCATAGCCATCCTCGTCACAGTGGGGTGTCCATTGTTCTTCATTGATGGCTACATCCATTGTTGTTAAAATTTCTGCCCAATTGTGAGGTTCACGAAATACTACAGGTGCATAGGCTGGGTCGTGAACTGATCTATGGGTTTCTTTCACACCTACCTCTCTGGCTTTTTCTCTCTTCTCCTCTTCTACTGCCACTTTGCACATCCATAAGTGGGTGTCTTTATGCATCCATGAGGATCCTGATCCTATGGAATGCACCGACTCAGTATCATCTTTGGCTCTATGGATGGGATTCCACTGGATGGGGTGTACATCTCTATGTGAGTAATCCTTGAGATTGACTTTGGTCGTGACACCTAAGTATTGCAAATACAATGAATTGGTTCCCCAATCCTGTACCACTTGCAACTGTCGCATAAATGGTCTTCCCAAAATCATCTCATAGGCCTGGTTCTTGCTAAAGTCACAGATAGCAAATGTGTGCTCAAACTCTACACCACAAGTAGTGAGAGTTATTTCTTCTAACAGCCCTAAGGGTCTCTCTATGTGACCGTCAGCCATATGCAATTTCATCCTCGTGGACCTGAGTGCTGGCTTGCCCCAACGCTTCCATAGGGAAGTGGTAGCAATTGCAACTCCTGCACTTGAGTCCAAAATTGCTTTGGTAGTGTACCCCTGATGGGTAATGGGAAGATAGGTGTTTCCTTCTTCTCCTTCACTCATATCTCCTATCTTGTCCAAGGGTATTTCTGGCACCGTTCTATGAGAACCTACCTAGGAACGTGGTTTAGCTACCACTGGGACTTGTTTGGCTACATGTTTCCACAGTTCTAGCCTAACCTTGAGTAGCTCTTCTAAAGTGAGATTACACTGCACTTTAGTATTCTTTACTACCTCCGTATTCCTAGGTATGACTGAGTCTTCGTTTTGTACCATGACCGCGGGTGCTCTCATACAAGTAGACTTAGCTTCCCATGGGCCTGTGAAGTGGGGTAATTCATGTAAAAAGTTAGACTCAAAGTCTAAGCTTTCCTGAGATTGGGTGCTCTCCTGCTTCTCATAAATGGAGGGAATATCTTGTGGGAATCGATCATGTGCGTCATCCACAAGTTCAAAGTGAGGAGGGACTTCACTCTCTTTAGCCCATTTCTCTTCTTGGATCTCTCGTAGGAATTCTGGTGTGTATCGATTCATAGAAGAAGATGTGTCTGGTTCTGCGGAGTTAGGCACATACGCTTCCTGAGCAGGAAGGGTTAACCTTTCACTTGGCTTGTCCTTATTTTGAGTGGTGGGTTCCTTTTCTGATTGTGCAATTAGCCTCTCCAATCTTTCTAGCAGTCCATCAAAGTGCAACTACGTCTTAGTTGAACTAGAGAAGTTAAAGAGGCGACTGGCTTCAAACATGGTTTGAGCCAATTCCACCATCTTAGCACAAATTTTGGTTCGTTCAAGCTCTAGTTCCGCTCTAGGGTAACACTGTTCATGATCGGTTACGTTTGGCCCTTCTTGGATTCTGGACTGATATGCTTTAAGCATCATATTTAGGTCCTCGGGAGTGGGATCTTCTAGTACTGATCCTACTCTTGGGGGTAGTGGCATCGCATGAGGCAAGTTGTAAGGCGGTGGGTCGGATGGAGATGGAAATGGTGGAGGTGGGGTAGTGTGAGAGTGAGGTTGAGAGGTGAGTTCAGTTATCTTGGCTCTCATTTCTCTTAGGCTTTCCTCGAGTTCACTCATCTTCTTTGCCCATTGCCTTTTCATTCTTTCGCGGCTATCTCTCCAGGCTCTAGTCCTCTTCTTGGTTATGCTCTCAGTTTCACTAGCCTCAGCACTCTTTTCCTGGCCTACACTTTGGTTTTGTTGTGCAGATTGAGCTCTAGTGACCACTTGCACTGGTGCAGTGGAAGTCACACTCCCTATGGAGTCTACAACCAACCCAATAACATTAATAGGAGTGATCTTTGGCATATTATTGAGATTCTTTGGGCAATCTCATAAGAGATGTTCCTTCTCGTAATCTTGACAAAAGCCCTAGATTGTTAATGACTAGGGTTGTGTAGGTGAAGGCATGAGTCACGAATGAGGTGATCTCCCTGAGATCTGTAGCATGGTCCTCTAGGGAATGGGGGTCTTACTTGCCTAGGTTGAGGTCTAGGGTTGGGATTTGTGTACATGACATTTGCGTAATCTGACTCCCAACTAGGTTCACTCGGTTCTTCACTATAGTAGGACTCACCATGTTTAGGAGACTGCATGTAATAAGCCTGGGGGCTATCAATATGTGTAGAATGAAAGCTATGGTCACTGGGATCACTTTCCGAAAGTAATGGATTCAATGAGACTATAGCTCTATTCAATTTTTCTTCTGCAGATGCATACTTTACAGGAATCACATTGGCTGGGGCACGAGGTTGCTGAGCTAGCACTGGTTGAGGTCTTTGCTGGGCCTGATATTGTGGTTGGTAGGTTTGTTGAGGCCTCGCATACTGCTGTGGTGGGTATTGGCTCTGGTATCTTCCCTGCTGGGGATATGGCTGTGGATAAGGTTGCCTAACAGTTTGCTTATTGTATGGGCAATCTTGAGCGGTGTGATTCGTGTATCTCCGTTTGATGGTGCAGTACTGGCTACTAGGGTTCACCTGGGGTTGAGCCATAATGGGAAATACGTTCGCCATATGGTCAACTCCACAAGTATAGCACCGCCTCACTGGGGCAAACCTTGGTATTTGTTTGCTCGATACTCCTAATTTCTGAGCTACTTTCTTGGCGAGTTCCTCAATAGATGTGGATTGTGGGGAAGAGAGGCTAGTAGAACTATCTGAATCTTTGTAGATTTTTGAAAGCTCCAATTCCTCCCGTAGGTTATCCTCAATGTCTATGCACATGTGTACACACTCTTCTATGGTCCTAGGGTCCTTTAAGTACACATATGATCTCAATTTGGTACTTAGCAATCCATCTAGGAATAAAGCCACTTGTTTGGCTGGTGTGGGTAACTCAAGAATAGGGCATCTCTCTAAGTATTGCTTAAACCTTCTTCCTGCAAGTCTCACGGTCTCTTGAGGTGTCTGCTTGAAGCTATGAATCAGTGAGGAAGTATTATGCCTTATGCCACTCTTAGAGAATTCAATAATGAATGCTTCCAGAAGCTGGTTTATGTTCCTGAAGTGTCTCTCATTTAGTGGTTGAAACCACGTAAGGGCGGTGTTCCTAAGGGTTAGACCAAAGGCATTGTACTGCATGAATAAGTCCTCCACTTGTTCAGCTCTCAAGACTTGCCTAAACTCGGCCACATGATCATATGGATCTCCAGTGCCATCAAATTAGTTCTTCATGGATTTAACTAGTTGTGTAGGTCTCAAAGTCCTCGTGTGCTCTCTAGGTCTTGGTAGAGGGAATTCATCAGCGATTCTTTGGTTTTTTGGGGCTCGAGTTCTCTCAGGTTCCATTCTATCCGTTTCCGTTCTCGTTCTTTCTCTTCCCATGGGGTTGGCAAAGCTTACCTCTGGCCTATCCCTACTTCTGTCCCTTTGAGCGCCATGAGCTTGGGATGTTCCAGCTTTTGGGTGGCCATATGAAACATTAGATCTTGGTTGGGGGAAAATAAATTCTCCTTTCCAAGTGTAGGCATGCCTACCATGCTCCGTGACTACGAAGATCCTCTCTGAAGTGTTGTCTAAATAGGTCACCTTGCCTGGGCTATCAGGATCTTTGAGTTCATATATCGTGATCATTCCTACCTCATCGGTTGATTAGGCTTATACCTCCAGAAGGCTTCATCGGTTTCTCGATTTAGAAGCAGATCTATACTCTTATTGTCCTGGGGAATCCACTATGGCGTGATAATTCTAGTAAGCACTGATTTGCCTTGGGGGGTTTTAGGTTCTACACCCATGTTCCCTTGCTCTAGGTCACCTATATCCGTTTCTGGGATAACATTACCAAATTCGTCTGTCCTATCTGGGTGGCTGGTGACTACGTATATGGTTCCTTCTTTGTCCACGTATGCTCCATTTTCAAATTTGACAGCTTGATGTCAATTCCAATGGGTTGGTCAGGGTTTTTAATTTGGACCACGGGCCTTCCTAGACCGTCCTCATAGATGCAAGCACCTAATTGGTTGGCCCTAAGGTATTCCAGCTGTGTCTTGTAGGGGCCTTCTACCCTATGTAAATATGGCACACCTGAACTTCTTGTAGGTCTCTCCATGCTGTGGGACATCTCAGACTCGCTAGTTTGAGAGCTAGGGTAGTGAGAATGATGGCTCAACTGTTGGGCCCAAGACCTAGCAGTATGATTGACACTAGCCTCTGAAGACCTAAGACTCTATCTATCTCTCCCTAGGTGTCGTCCTGACCTAAGGTTCATATGCCTAATTGAATAATCCCAATTTCTCCAAGTACAACCTCGTTGCTGCGTTCTTTCGTATCAGTTACTTTGTTTTTTTTTAGTTGATTATCGTGTTTATGATCTTGTCCGATATCACGTCGTCAGGAATACTTGAGTTAATTTCTGCACTTTAAGTTGATCGTTCCATGTTAGGTTCTTTTCCTTTAAAGTTATCGGTCACACACAGGTTATCTCTTGACTTGAACTTGATTTCTTAGATAGTCTTTGACTTGATAGATGCTTATCGTCACCCTGACTTACTTCTAGCACTACTCGCACTTAGCCTAAGCTAGGAATTGACAGAGGGAGTTGAGAGTATTCCAACCTCACTTGTCTTTCCTTTGCTCTTTAGTGCTCAAGAATCCCGTTCTCAAGCTTGCGGAATGCCTTCGCTTTGGATACTCTCTAATGCTCTCAATGGAACTGTAAAAAGTCCCAATGTTAGCTCAAGACTTAACTTCAATTGACACAATAAACCATGTTCATTCATGCAATTCAAAGATCAAATTGTTCTTTTGGCTTTATGGAAAACAATCCTGAAGATCCCTTAGCTTTTCTTCCCCCTGGGTATGGTCACTTCAAAATAGTATATCTAATAATCCTAATATTAATTTTACCGTAACCAATGGAAGTTTTGGTTGTACTCCCCACGAGCTTTCCAACAAAACAAAAATCACAGCAAACGGATTTCGTATGAGAAAGTTATGACAGTTCAGGGTTCTAGGGTTAAAACAGGGTTCAAACAAGCTGACAGTTCACAGGATTTTTCTCAAAAATACAAGTGTAGGGACCTCACAAATCACTAATGGCTTGATAAGTATGCCCAAAATTACCCCAAAAACTTGGAATAAAAAACCCTAGAAATTTGGCCGAAAATGCCTGTCAATCGCGATCGACAGGTCCGTCGATTGCGATGGACAGGGCTGTTCATCGTGGCCTGTCAGTCGCGATGGACACGTGTCAATCGCAATTGATGGGTGTCAATCGCGATGGACAGGGGTGTTGGTCGCGATGGATTGGGGGTGTCAATCGCGATGGATTGCTGTCGGTGGCGATGGACTACTGTCAGTCGCGATGGATAGGCAGTCCATCGTGAGGTGTCAATTGCGATTGATGGATTTTTTCGGATTTTTTTGTGTTTGTGTTGATCGGGCCCTCTATACGTCGCGATGGTCAAGAATCTCGTCGAAATGGGGTGTCAATCGCAATTTTTTTGTCGGTCGCGATGGACAGGGGTGTCCGTCGCGATGGACACGTGTCCGTCGGGGTCTGTCAATCACGATGGACTGGCTATCTGTCGCGATGGACACTGTCCATCGCGATTGATGCTATCAATCGCGATGGACAGAAAAAATGCAAATTTTCCAAAAATTTTTATGGATTTGTGATGTGCAAGGCCTCTAGTCTACTGTGGTGCACTTAGTTTTACCAAAGGGGCGATTTTTTTGTCAATCGCGATCGACAAAGGTCTGCGACATAGAGAAAAGACCAAGCTTTTCTGTACTTGCGCGACGTGTTGGAGATGATGGAACAACCAGATCCTGCAAGGAAACTCAAAAACATGCAAAAGTAGCACACACAAACAACTCTCTCGCTCTCTCTCACAAGTGGAATGAGGGAAATGGAAGGGAGAAGGTGATATGATCAAAAACTAAAATTTTTCGCGATAATGGAGATGGAGGTGGGAGATGGTGAGGATGATGATGGTCATGATGATGATGAATTAAGAAAGAGAAAAATAAGGAAAAGTAAAGAAATTACCTATAATGCCAACGTCACAACTCTACGTCTTACCATCATACGCTCGTCCTCAAAGCTCGATCCCCGGCAACGGCGCCAAAATTTGGTGTAGCTCAGTGATGAGTAGCACCTCCTTTAATGTCAATCCGGGAAGACGTGAGGATGGTATGAAGACCTCGAACAAGTGATGACACAAGTGTGTGAGTGAGAAGCACACTAACATGCACACACATACACACACGTGCACACAAGGTAATACAAAGAGAGAGAAGCAATGGAGTTCTTTGGACTACTCAAAGTGCTCTTACAAGTTCAATTCTACAACAAGCTAACCTAAAAAATGAGCTCTCTAGCTCTATTTATAGTTTTTGACTAGCTTTTGGCCTTGTCCAGACCTAGTGTCCAGCCTAGTTAAAAATTAGGTTCTATGGCCTATTTGAGGGCTCAAACGGAGTCAAAAAAATATGAAAATTGATAGGTAGGTACTTTTAATGCTCCTCAAGCTCAAGGACTCCTTAGCTTGCACAAAATGGAGCTAAAAAAAGGTGGAATGGTATTTACAATGATTGTTAGTGATGAGAATCACTGTTATAAAGATGTTGATTTGGAAAAAATTGATGGGCCTATCTAATAGATCTGCGTTGATTGCTCTGTCTACTTAATCCTTCTCTTTGCTCTGACTCTCTCCACTGGCTTCCTTGTCTCGTCAGTCCTTGGGTGCCCTGACTGCTATCAACACCATTCAAGAAGGCTGTTTTTATGTCCAACTAATGCACTTTCCAACCTCAATGGGCAACAACCACGATACGAATGGTAGTCATGCGTGAAGTTGGTGCAAAAGTTTCCTCATAGTCAATACCATATTGTTGTGCATATCCTTTGGCAACCAATCTAGCTTTGTAGCGATCAATGCTACCATCAAACTTTCTCTTAATCTTGTAAACCCACTTTGTACCAATGGCATTCTTTCCCTTTGGCAATTCACATAACTCCCAAGTACCATTCCTATGTATGGAATCCATTTCTGATTGCATAACACTCAGCCATTGTGGATTGTCACATGCATCTTCAAAAGAAAGTGGCTCTTCATTACATGTTGTACAATAAGAGAATAATCCACAAAATTACAGCTTGATCTTGTTCTACCATGTAAAAGTGCACTCAATTTGCTATCCTGCAAAGTTTGTTTCAGCCACTTTGGCATAGTTTGTGCACTCTTGATAGACATGTGTTCATTGTGTAAAACATCTTCAATATGTACATGCATGGGCTGAATTTCATGCTCATTTTCAACCATATTTTCACACAAATGTTCAGCCACATGTGGCTGGAAATTTCCAATAGTTTGAACATTTTTTTGGCTGAAAAATTTCAGCCATGTTTGGCTGGAAATTCTTTGCATTTTCAGGTCTATTTTGCTAGAATTTTTCACCCCTTTGAGCCTCAGTTGGCTGGTCTACATGGCCATAGTCAAGCGCACCATTTTGCAACAAAGGCATGAGTGTATCAAACACATCTTGTGTGCTAACTGTTGGCTGTTTTTTGCATAGGGAAAACTGAATTTTCAGCAAATACCACATCTCGACTCACAATAAAAGTGTTCGTCAATGGATGGTACAAACAATATCCCTTAATTTCAGCACTATAACCAACAAATATACATTTCTTTGCCTTGTCATCAAGTTTGTGACATTGTTATGATGGCACAAGAGCATATGCCAAACAACCAAACACACGCATATGACTAACCATAGGCTTATGATCATTCCAAGCCTCATAAGGAGTGATGACTCTCAATGCTTTTGTAGGGTACCGATTCAACACATAGTTTGCACACATGACCACTTCCATCCAAAACTTATCAGGAAGATGCTTTCCTTTAACCATACATCGTGCCTAAAGTACAATTCTATTTTATGCTCGGCAACACCATTTTGCTGAGGTGTATATGACACCGTACATTGGTGTGAAATACCTCTTTCATGAAGAAAAACATTAAACTCATGTGACATGTATTCACCACCATGATCCGTGCATAGAGTCAAAAGTTTTTGTGAAGAAAAAATTTCATCCATAGCTAAAAATGCTTTGAAGCAAGAGAATACCTCATTCTTTGCTTTCAGAGGATACACCCATGTATGCCAAGTAGCATCATCAATGAAGGTAACAAAATATACATGCTTCCCAAAAGATGGAGTCTTGACGGGACCACATACATCACTATGAACAAGCTACAATTTTCTTGTAGTGTGTGTATGACTATCTTTTGGAAAAGAAGCACGATGCATTTTTCCAAGAAGAAACCTTCACATGCATTTTTTTCAATGGACTCAAGTGTAAGCAAACCAATAAAGATGTCCTTCTTTTGCAAGTAAAGCAAATGATTGAAGTTCAAGTGACCAAAACGAGCATGCCAAAGCTCCATTTCAGCCATGGAAGAAGTATGAGCAACCAAGGCATTCGAGACAACCCTCTTGTATGTATCCATGCGATACAAGCCATTATATAATGTACCAGACATCACGATAACATCGCCATTGCTAAAATCATGAACCATACACTTATCATCAACAAAGTGTACATGAAGTCCAACTTTGGCAATCAACGGAACTGAAATTAATTTTTTCTTTATACTAGGCACATAAGATGGATTTTTCAAGAGAATCACACCTCCATTTGCAGCCGTAAGCTCAATTTCTCCTACTCCAATGATAGGATAGGAGGCATTGTTTGTAGACACCACATGTTCTCCTTTGGGTGCATCTTTCAAATAGGTAAAAAATCTTTTGCATGATGTTATGTGCTTTGAAGCACCACTATCAAAGAACCAATCCGAATTAGCCTCACTCACAACCATACAAAGATGCATCATAATGATATGTAACAACACATGCCCAAAAATCTTGAGCCATGTTAGCTTCATCATTCTTTGCATTTGCTGAATTTTCAGCAATAGACATGCCATATTCCTTCTTTTCATTGCACTTAGCAAGCTTTCTACACTCATCAATAGTACAACCAACCTTTCGTCAATATTTGCATCTCTTCTTCTTTTGCAAATTAGCATCATTAGAGGAATGAGTGGAAGAGGAATGTTGAGGCTTTGGTTTTGATGAACCCAAAGCTGAACCATACTTGCTTTTCCCCTTTTGTGAAATAGCAAGTTCTTGCGTTCCCTCAATCAAACCACTCCTATTCACTCTAGATTGCTCTTCTTGCAAAAGAAGAGACACAAACTCAGCAAATGCATACATATTAGGATTCCCTTTTGTAACCAAACGGAGAGAAGTAGAAAAGCTTTGAAAAGATTCTGGTAATCCTTTCAACAATGTAGAGATGAGTGATGCATTCAGAATAATCTCATCTATGCTTCCCAATTGCTCTTTCAAGTCCTTAATGCATGTCACACATCCACAAAATCATTTTCAACCATACATACATCCTGAAGTTGGTTTCTCAAGTATGCAACACGTGCTTCATTACGCACGACATACAAAGAAGCAAGTGTGTCCCATGCCTTTCTTGATGTAGAACATGACCAAATGTGTGGAACTATATGAGGCTTCACAGAAAGTGCAATCAAAGCATGAGCTTGAGCATCTTTTCCATCCCATCTAAGCTACTCGTGTAGGTGGAGAAGGAGAAACCACTGTACTTGAAGAAAAATCTCCATTTGTGATAGTAGACTGTGAAGTAGAAGCACCTACGAGTCTTCGATCTACATCTGTTACTATGTTCCAAAGTTGTTTTGCAACAAGAACATGCTTCATCATGTAAGACCACATAGTATTGTTGGTCCCATCAAGCTTATCTTCAACTTGAAGCATGCCAAACAAGTCATTGCTGCCCGCCATTTCACTAAGGAACAAGAATGTGACAAAATCTTCACTTCGACGAAAGCTAAAATGAATGCTGAAATTTCAGCTCACAAACCGTCACTCAGATGGTGATTCTGATTGCACGAATGGCTTTGAAATGGGGATAAAATCATAGGGCACCTGTTGGAAATGTTTCTTGGCTACTGAAATTCACTATTCTATGCTCCGAAGTTGATTTGCACTGTTAAAAGTCCGTGCGAGTCGTGACGCGAAAAACCAAAACTTGAGAAGGAGCTGTACGTGCTCTGATACCACTGTTGGGTGTGTGTAGAAGTGCGAGAGACACACAAAAAGCACACACAAGGAGCACAAACGCAACAAGATACACAAAGAAGACGATGGCTAGAATAGCTCTCTCTATTGATAATGAACTGAACTGAAGTAAGAGTTGAATAATATCCCTAAGTACAAAGTACCACCACATATGAGTGAATCATGTATGTGGTAACATGGGGAAAAAACCTCTAGCCATCAATAGAGTAAAAAGTGCCCATGTATAGGGAAAAGGTTCACATCAAAGCTACTCGAGGAACACATAAGTGTAACAAAATGTATGCTCAAAATTGACGCCACAAGTGGTGAGAGTTATTACTTCGAATAACCCTAAAGCCTTCTCAATGTGGACATCTACCATTTCCAATTTCATTCTTGTTGGCATGAGTGCCGGCTTGCCCCAATGCTTCCATAAGGAGGTTGTAGTAATAGCAACACCAATACCTGAATCCAAAATAGCTTTCACTGTGTAGCCTTGATAAGTGATAGGGAGATAGGTATTTCCTTCTTCTCCTTCATTCATGTCCCCTATTTTATCCAAGGCTATATTGGAGATTGTCTTATGTGATCCTACCTAAGAATGAGTTTTAGCTATTTCTGGCATTTGGTTGGATACGTGTTACCACAGTTCTGGTTTAATTTTGAGCAGCTCCTCTAACGTGAGATGACATTGTACCTTGGCATTCTTCCCTACATCCGTATTTCTATGCAAGACTAACTCTTCGTTTCTTACCATGGCCATGGGTGCTCTCATGCAGATAGGCTTTGACTCCCATGGGCCTCTGAAATGAGGCGATTCCTACAAGGAATTAGACTCAAAGTCTAATAGTTCACTAGTTTGTGGCTCCTCTTATTCTCCGTAGATAGACGGACTGAGTTGTGGAAACTGATCATGAAGATCATCTACTAGATCGTGTTGGAGTTAGATGTCTGCGGAAGCACGCAAACAACACAAGGAAGAAGAAGCTTGGAGCACAACACACAAGACTGAATGTATTACTAGAGAATGTACAAAGATAAGTAGCCCATTAGGGCAATAGGCGTATATATAAGCCGGAGGAAAAAAAACCTCCTAAAGAGGGAAAAAAGTGCCCCGACGGTCCTAATGTGTTCACACACATCACTACCTAAATATATCAACAAATCCCCCCTGGGAATGATGCAGTAAATAAGGAGCTGGCACTCATGTATAAGGAAGTGCCAAGCTATGTGGAAATCACTCCACAAAAGGAAGTAAGCCCAAAGCTTTGCAGAAAGCTTCAAACTTCTTCGTAGGCAGAGCCTTCGTGAAAATGTCTGCAATGTTCTCCTGCATGGGCACATATGCCAAGCTGATCTCCCCAGCAGAGAACCTCTCCCTGACATAGTGATAATGCACCTCAATGTGCTTAGTGCGAGCATGGAACACAGGGTTCCTCGCAACTGCCAATGCGCTCTGACTGTCAGTGAAGATGGTGGTGGCAGAAGTCTGACCAACACCCAAATTAGCAATAAGGCGTCTGAGCCACACACACTCAACAGTAGCTGTGAAAGCTGCCCTATACTCAGCCTCACAACTGGAAGTGGCCACAGTAGGCTGCTTCTTGCTCAACCAAGATATACATGAGCTACCAAGCATGAAGCAAAAGCCACTAGTGGACACACGAGTGTCACAGCAACCAGCCCAGTCTGAGTAAAAAAAAGCATGCAAATTTGGCGGTAGTGATCCCCCCTTGGGATAAAACAACCCAAGTAGCCGAGTACCACTCAAGTAGCGAAAGATACGCTTAACCACCTACCAATGCTTGACACCTGGGCAATGCATAAACTTGCTTATCTGTGAGACAACAAACTGAATATCTGGCTGAGTAATGCATAAGTAAATGAGGCATCCAATAGCTTGCTGATAGAGGACAACATCAAATGCATCTCCAGCATCATGAAGACTCAATCGTAAACCTGTCTCCATAGGAGTGGCAATAGGCTTACAGTCTTCAAGGCCAAAATGCTGCAATAATGTGTCAATATATTTCGTTTGACACAAAGCCATTCCAACATCAACTTGCATAAACTGAATGCCCAAATAGTGATGCAAATGCCCCAAATCAGACATCTCAAATGAGGCATGCAAATCAACCTTAAAATCAGCAATATGCCTCTCAATAGGACAAGTGAGCAACATGTCGTCAACATAGACAACAATGATCAGAAGCACATCATTAGCACGCTTAACATATAAGGTGCTTTCAGTTGGACTGTTCTCAAAACCATGTGCAATAAGATAGGCATGTATCTTCTCATACCAAGCACATGGTGCTTGCTTTAAACCATATGATGCCTTCTTTAACCTGCACACCTGGTTTTCATGCCCTTTCTGCACAAAGCCACGAGCTGAAAAACATACACTTCTTCATGCAAGTCACCATTCAGAAATGCAGCTTTAATGTCCAACTGATGTACACTCCAACCATGATGAGCTGCAAGTGCACAGATGCTCTGAACAGTAGTCATACGCCATGTAGGTGCAAAGGTCTCATCAAAATCAATGCCTCTTTCCTACGCATAACCCTTTGCAACAAGCCTAGCCTTATATCTGTCAACTGTACCATCCGGTTTACGCTTCAGCTTGTATGCCCACTTAGTGCCAATGGCCTTCTTGCTAGGAGGCAAGTCACATAAAGAACAAGTACCATTCTTCATTATGGCATCATATTCAAATTGCATAGCAGCCATCCAATTTTCTGAATTTTGTGCTTCATCAAACAAAACAGGCTCATTCTCATCACAGAGACTAGATGCAACCATAGCATAGCAATCTGATGCAAAAGAGGCACTATGAGAGCGTGAACGAGTACGATATGACAGAGGTGCATCTAATTTGCTATCACCCAAAGTCTACACCAGCCATTTTGGCATAGTTCTTGCCTGCTCAATATTAGCTCTCTCATCAATAAGTGCATCATGTACATCTACATCAGAAATGGAGTTATCTGCATCATCACACGAAACCTGCAAAGGTTGAGAAATTGCCTCATTAGGACCATCACTATATTGACCACCTGTAAAAAGAGGCATCAAAATATCATACATGTCTTTGGAGCTAACAGATGTCTCCTTGGTACATGAAAGCAATGGTTGAATAGCATCTTCCACAAAAACAACATCACGGCTAACCAGAATGCGTTTAGTCTGTGGATGATACAGACGATAGCCTTTACTTTCAGAACTGTACCCAACAAAAATACATTTTACTACCTTATCATCCAATTTTCTGCGATGTTGTTCAGGCACAAATGCATATGCCAAACAACCAAAAACACGTAGATGAGCAACAGATGGCTTGTGGTCATGCCAAGCCTGATATGGAGTGATAGATTGCAGCGCTTTAGTGGGACACCTGCTAAGTAGCTACACACATGACAGCCTCAAGCCAGAAACTATGTGGTAAATCCTGACTCTTGACCATACACCTCGCCATCTCCATGAGTGACCTGTTCTTTCTTTCAGCAACTCCATTCTATTGAGGTGTATACAACACTGTACATTGGTTTTTTATCCCACGTTCATCCAGAAATGCATTAAAATCAGAAGACATATATTCCCCACCTCGATGAGAACGGAGGGTGCCCATTTTACATGTTGACAGATTTTCAGCCAAAACCAAAAACTGTTTGAAGCACATGAACACTTCGGACTTTGCCTTCAATGGATATACCCATGCATGCCTGGAAAAGTCATCAATGAAAGTCACGCAGTAAAGGTAATTTCCAAAAGAGGGTGTCTGCATAAGACCACAGACATCACTATGTACAAGCTTCAATTTCTGCGTAGCCCGAACTGAACCATCTTTTGGAAAGGAGGAATGCTGCATTTTGCCCAAAATACAGCCTTCACATACATGTTTTCCGGGTGCCTCAAGCTTGGGCAAAGAAGACACTATATCAAATTTCTGTAGGCGTAGCAAACTAGCAAAATTTAGATGACCAAAGCGTGCATGCCAAAGCTTTGCATCTGACATAGCCTGAGAATCATGAACTGCACATGCCAAATCATTAGCAGATCTTTCATAGTCTATGAGCTTATACAACCCACGACATAAAATGCCAGAAGCAATAATAACATCGCCATTTGACAGATCATGAACTGTGCATGTGTCATCAACAAATTTCACCACCAAGCCAATCTTGGCTAATGCAGAAACTGATAATAGATTCTTCTTGATCCCTGGCACAAATAAAGCATCTGACAAGGTGAAAGAACTACCATCAGCAGTAGTCAGAATGATCTTACCAACTCCCATGACAGGATAAGAGGAGTTGTTGGCACATGTAATAGTATTCCCTATAGGGGAAAGCTCGAGTGAAGAGAAGAAACTGCGCTGCGAGGTAATATGTTTGGTGGCCCCACTGTCAAAGTACTGGCAAACATCTGAGTCTATTGCAGACATGCACTGCTCATGAGAAGATGGGTCAAAACTGCAAACAGTAGTAAATGCTCTGATACCAATTGTTGGAGTTAGATGTCTACGGAAGCACGCAAACAGCACAAGGAAGAAGAAGAAGCTTGGAGCACAACACACAAGACTGAATGTATTACTAGAGAATGTACAAAGATTAGCAGACTCTGTTTTTGGTGTAGAGGCTTCTGCAACAACCATTCCAGCCTCTTTCTTCTTTGCCTCTTTTGGAGCCAGTTTTGGATAGTTCTTTATGATATGATCATTCCCTTTACAATACTTACAAATCAATTTCTGCTTTTCTGATTTTTTGTCATCTTTGTCTTGGTTCTTCAAATGTGCAGCATTTGCAGATTTCTACTTACTAGTAGAAGAGCTCCATTTTCCTTTGCCCTTTTGACTAGCCAGGAAAGCTTGATCTGCAACACGCATAATGGACCTGTTCTGCCTAGATTGATCTTCCTATAACAGAATAGAGACTAACTCCTCAAATGATAAGGCATTTGGATTGCCTTTCATCATCAATCGAAGAGTAGAAGCGAAACTCTGATATGAATCAGGAAGACCATTTAGAACAATCTGCACAAGTGAGCTATCTGGTATAACCTCATCAGCAGAAATCAATTGTTCCTTTGAGTCTTTGATCTTTGTCAAAAAACTGTCCATAGAATCACCTTCATTCATGTGCTCACTCTCCAACTATTTTTGGAGGTAAGCAACACGAGTCTCATTCCTAGCCTGGTACAATGTGGTAAGTGTATCCCAAGCATCCTTTGTTGTTCTGCAAGAGCGAATATGAGGAATAATGGCACGTTTGACAGACAAAGCTATCAATGCATGTACCTGGGCATCTCTGCCATCCCAACGAATCTGCTCTGCAGTAGGTGCAATAGAAATAGCAGCACGAACAAGAATCTACAGGATATCATTTTCGACACCATCTCCATCAACTTCAGCACCTGTATTTGCAGTACCTGTAGTCGCAGGTGTAACAGGACGTCTTTCAACAGCCTGTACAATATTCCACAGTCCTTTTGCAACCAATACATGTCGCATCATATAAGCCCATAATGGGTAGTTGGTACCATCCAACTTATCTTCAACAGCCAACATACAGAATACATCACTGCTTTCAGCCATGGTTGGTGACTAAAATACCTTGATGCAGAAAATTGACTGTATCTCAAAAAGTTGAACAGAACTGCCCAGACAAGTTCTGCTAGACCTGTAGTAGACTTCGAGACGCTTATACTGGCGAACAGAAACTGGTATATACCTTTGGCACAAAAAGACGAAATAGCCTACAGAATCGCTGCGATAGTGCGTTCAGAGGTTGAAATGAGCTCAGATCGCGAATTCGGCAGCACAGAGCGAAGCAGTTTTGATCTCTGAAACACCCCAAGTATGCTCACCAAATTTTGTGCGAATCTGAGACTGCAACCGAAGAGGTGTGGACGACACCCTAGATGAAGCGGCGACCTGCTCTGATACCAATTGTTGGAGTTAGATGTCTGCTGAAGCACGCGAACAACACAAGGAAGAAGAAGAAGCTTGGAGCACAACACACAAGTATGAATGTATTACTAGAGAATGTACAAAGATAAATATCCCATTAGGGCAATAGGCGTATATACAAGCCGGGGGAAAAAAAACCTCCTAAAGAGGGAAAAAAGTGCCTCGGCGGTCCTAAAGTGTTCACACACATCACTACCTAAATATATCAATAGATCGATGGGGGGAGGGTTCTTGCTTTCCTTGGCCCATTTATCCTCTTGAATCTCTCTTAAAAATTCTTGTGAGTATTAATTCATAGAAGAAGAGATTTCCAAATCATTGGGATTAGGAATAAACACTTTTGTGGGAGGCAAGTTTAACCTTTTTCTTGTAGTGTTACTCACCTTCTATGTTGCTAACTTTCCTGATTTGGCTATAATTTTCTCTATTCTCTCTAGTAATCCATCAAAGTGAAATTGTGCCTTGGCTGAGTTAGTGCAATTGAAAAGGCAGTTGGCCTCAAACATGGTTTGAGATAGTTCCACCATTTTTGCACATAGCTTAGTCCTTTCAATCTCTAGGTCAGCTCTTGAATAATACTTTTCATGTTTTTCCACATTTGGCCCTTCTTGGATTATGGCTCGATATGCTTTAAGCATCATATCTAGGTCCTTGAGGGTAGGATTTGCTACTATTGATCCTTCTCTAGGTGGTGTGGGGTTATATGAGGCTGATTAGATGGCAATGGATGTGGTGTGTGAGAGTGTGTCTGAGATTCAATTTCTTTAAGTTCAACTTTAGTCTTCCTTAAACTTTCTTTTAGTTCACTCATCTTCTTTGTCCATTGTCTTTTCATCCACTCACAACTATCTTTCCAAGATCTAATTCTCTTTTTAGTTGTGCTCTCAATCTCACTATTGTCTAGGCTCTTCCCTTGACTTGTGCCTTGGTTTTGGTATAGGGCTGAAGCTCTAGTTACTACTTGCATTGGGGTAGTCATCGTACTTCCACTAGAGTCTACGAACAAGCCAATAACATTGATTGATATGATTTTGTATGCATTGGCTGGGTTCTTTGGGCAATCCCATAGGAGGTGTTCCTTGCCACAATCTAGACAAAGCCCTTCATTGATTGGAGTTTTCCTGGTGTAGGGATTGGACAATCACTAATGAAGTGGTCTCCTTAGCATCTATAGCATGGCCCTCTCAATGTTTGGGGTCTCAAATGTCTCGATTGGAGCCTAGGATTAGGATTCATGTACATCACATTTAAATATTCTAGCTCCAACTTGGTTTACTAGGGTTTTCATAAAGGTAGATCTCTGTGTGCTCTGGTGAATCCATGTAGTAAGCTGGTGGACTAATGTAGCCCAAGCATGAGCACCACCTCCTTTACTTGTCAATCCACGATGATGTGAGGAGGATATGAAGATCGTGAGCAATTGTGGTGAGCAAATGTGAATGACAAGCACATACATGCACACACACACAAGGCAAGATAACAAAGATAGGAACAATGGAAGCTTTGATTATCAATAACTCGATTACACTCTTCAAGAAGCTCTTTCTCTCACTTGCTAACCCCAAAAATGAGCCTTCTAACTCTTTTTATAGTTTTTCACTAGCTTTGGTCATGTCCAGACCTAATGTCTGACCTAGTTAAAAATTAGGTTCTAGGGCTTATTTGAGGGCTCAAACGGAGTCTGAAAATCATGGAAATTGGTACATACGTACTTCTAATACTCCTCAAGCTTGGAGTTGCAAAAATGTGAAATGATATTTATAATGGTTTTTGGTGATCAAAATCACTATTTTATAGGGGGTTCTTCTGAAAATTTGACATATACTTCTTGGAGCTCCCTACATGCTCCCTCTTCTTGTGTGTCCACTTCTTTGATGCATTCCCTCAACTTGTGCTTGACCTTGAGTGCCAACACTCCCCACCCTCTCAAGTCTGTCATCCCTAACAGATCCTTGTTGGAGTGGGTGTTCCATGTAGTACTTTGAGAGCTAGTGTCCATCATGTATCAACAAGAACGGTGTGTCTTCCAAACGTAGCAGGGTGGGTTGTCTTGTTCTTCATTTTTTCACTGCTAGCCTTTGCAATTTTTAGTCTCTTTGTATGTACTTCTTCCTTGGATTCTAGCATGATGGTGTATTTGTGAGCTTTCAAAAAATGCTAGTCACTCAAAAGAGGTTGTCAATGCTGATTTTGAGGAGCTTCCCACTGTGACTTGCTTCATAGGTACTGATGTTGTAACCTTGATGTCCTCTAGATCTTTAAAACATGGGTTTCATAGGTATCATGCCAAGTATGCATAACCCATAATGAATGATGGGTAAGTGTGTTGGTGCAAGGGTTGAAGAAATTATGTGCCTTGTGCATGGCCTTGTAATGTGGCCCTATGCATGCTTATTTGGGGAATGCATTGTAAGAAGTATGGTGCAAAAAATTTGTTCTTGAGCTAAGTGCTCAAGGGTATGCTGACAAAGAGGTTTCATAATCTATCATTGTTATAGTGTTGCCAGAGTAGGGGATTCTTACCATGGTGAAAGGTCAGTCGATATTCAGCTCTTCGTGTTGTACTCCCATCATGGTGATTGACAATTGGCTTGTCTTTCATTGTTGATGGATGTCCTTGTTTATGGTTCACTGATGAGATTCTTTGAGTGCATGGTCCAATCACCCCCCCTTTTTTTTAAGAAATAGTGTCTCAAAACAAGAAGAAAGAGGTTAGTATCAATAAAATAGTTTACATATGTCAAATGTGTCTCATGTGCATGGGATCCTCAACTATGTCTATGCATGATCATGTAATGTGGCCCTATATTAATGCATACTGTGGAAATGCATGACCTGAATGGTGCAAAAGATGCAGTTATGCCAACAGTACATGGTTTTTGCTTGTTGAGGCTTCCAATGTTACTTGCAGATGTTGATGCAATCTTTGTTTGGAGGTATCCATTGGATCTCAAAATGATGCAATCAATCAATGGTTGGATGACAACTGATCATTCCTCCTTATAGGGATCCATTTTATAATAGTGTTTGGCCATGCAAAGATCACTTTTGGCCTCTCTTCATCTTTGGATGGTTTCTTAAATTTTGTATCCCTCATGCTTGGCTCTTTGGTTCTATGGGGGCTACAGGTGCTTTTGGCTGTCGAATCCATACCTTTGTTGCATGTCTTCTTACTATTGCTAAACAGGTGAGTTGATCTTTTTTTTATCTTTGTGCTATTGCCAAAAAGGTGAGTGTTGGCAGCAGTCAAAGGCATAGACGTAGAGGAAGCATGTAAAGGCAGATTACAGAGAGTCGTGGAGATCCATGCAATCAATTTTTCCAAAGAAACATATTTGATAATACTCTTTCAAAACCCCAAACAATGATTTTTGTCACTTTTGTAACATATGTATCATAGAAAGACCCAATTTTGTAATTAGTAGCTCCGTTTTGTGCAAGCCGAGGAGTCCTCGAGCTTGAGGAGATTAGGTAGAATAAGCATACCAATTTTGGCTATTTTCTAGTCTGTGGCTACAAATATGTACTCGGCATGTGATCCTTTAGCTGGTGGACTAATAGGTCCTATGAAGTCTATTCCCCATTTAGTAAAGGCTCTGGCTCTCATCATGGGTTTCAGTGGCATTTCATCTCTTCTAATTAGATATTTTGTTCGTTGGCAGGTATCACATCATTGAACATATGTGGCTGCATCTTGATGTAGAGTTGCCCACCACATTCCTGCAAAGAGAATCATTTTTGCCGTTTTATCTGCAGAAAAATGTCCTCCTGCATCTCTTGTATGTGCCATCTCTAGAACAGTAAGTTATTCGTCCTCATGAATGCACATTCGTAAATGATTGTCTCTTCCTCGCTTGAAAAGTTGTTTACCTATAAGAGCATAGTCTTTGCTTTGTTCTATGAGTGCATGTTTCTTTGCTAGAGTGGCTCCTTCTGGGTACTCTTGGGTCTTCAAGAACTTTACCAGAGGCATACTCCATCTTGGTGCCACTGTGGAATAGCATAGAGTAGATCTCTCTTCTAGATTTCATTCTTGACAAGTTGGGCAGGCTGATACATAGTTATGTGTATCCCTCTGCATGGTTGGCCAATATATGCCTAATCTCTTTAGTGTTTGCCATGTTCCGTTCGCATTTAAATGAGTTTTCCATTGATTTACATGTGCCTTTTGAAGCCACATTTCTTGTTCCTCTTCTTCTACGCATCTCATGAGTAATCCACTTGAGTCTTGGTGATACAAACTTCCAGCAATGATATGAAGGTTTTTAGTCTTCCATAGATCTTGGTTTTGGTTTGGTGTGATCCCATGTTTAGGTCCATATGTGAGTATAGGGATCAACTTTTTTGCCCATTGGGGACATACTTCGAGATTAAACAGGTAAGTATCTGGCAAATCATCAGGTACTCCTGTGGGGGGTTCTCCATGTGTCATTCTTGATAAGTGATCTGCTCTGATGTGTGTATTCCCTTTCTTGACTACTACTTCAAAATCAAATTCCATCAACAATAGAAACCATCGTACTAGTCATCCCATATTATAAGGCTTATTGACTAAGTACAGTAGATCTTGATGATCGATGAAGAATTTGAATTTGTTTGCCAAAAGGTAGTGTCGAAACTTCTTCACTGCGTACACCATCCCTAAACCCTCTCTCTCAGTCGTGGTATAATTGCGCTTCACTTGATTCAATTGTCTATTCGCATAGGCTATAGGGTGGTCTAATTTTCCTGTGTCCGTGAGTTGAGCTAAGATGCAACCAATGGCAAACTTGGAAGCATCCACGTGAATGTGAAATGGTTTGTTCCAATCAGGTACTCGAAGGATTAGTGCTGAACTTAATCGACTCTTTAATTCGTTGAAGGCCTTTTCACATTCTTCTGTCCAATTAAACTGAGACAATAATGCATAAAGAGGTCTAGCAATTATGGCATACATGTGTATAAATCTTCGATAGTATCCGCAATGTCCCATAAATGCTTGTACTTCTTTCGCAGTCTTTGGTCTCGGCGAATTCAGAATCACTTTGATTTTGTCTTCATCCGTTGAAATTCCATTTTTAGAGACAATGTGTCCTAATATCTTTCCTTGTCGAACCATGAAGACACACTTTTCTGGATTGAGGCATACTCTATATTGTCGACATTTGGCGAAAATCTTTCCTAGCTCAGGGATATGTTCTGATCGTATGGCTGAATAAGTGCATAAATCATCCACATATACCTCCATGCTCTTTCTCAAGAACGCCTTGAATACATGGCATCAATCTTTGGAAAGTGGTTGGGGCATTGGTTAGACCAAAAGGCATAACCCTAAAAGCATATACTCCCCATTCAGTTGCAAAGGCTGTTTTATGTTGGTCCTCAGGAGCAATCGCTACTTGATTATACCTCGAAAAGCCGTCTAAAAAACTATAAACTTCCTTTCCTGCCACTCTTTCCAAAAGATGATCAGTGATGGGTAATGGGTAACTATCTCTTATGGTGGTAGCATTTACTTGTTTCAAATTAATGCATACCCTTAATTTGCCATTCTTTTTCAATACGACCACCAAAGGTGACACCCATTCTGTGTGTTCGATCTCATAAATGAACCCAACATCTAACAACTTATCTATTTCCTCCTTAGTTTTTGCTGAGTAAACGTCATTATAGGTGTATGGCCTTTGTTTGGAAGGTTTGGCTTCAGATGTCATAGGGATTCTATGGGCACAAATAGAAGGATCTACTCCTTTCAAATCCTTATATGTCCAAGCAAAGACATCCCTGTATTCTCGTATGAGTTGTATTAACTCTTGTTCTTCCTCCATTGAGACATCTTGTCCTATAAAAGTACATCGTTCTTCTCCTTCTTCCAAGGTTACTACTATTTTCTTGGTCTGTTCCTTGTTGTCATATGCTATTCCTGGCTATGCTTCTCGTTTTGGCATTTGAATAGCAATTTTTCTCTCTTCTACTTCATATTTTTTGAAGTCGGCAGGCACTTCAAATTGATCTTGAGGCTTGTTTTCTTCGTCATCTTTTTATTTATCTAATCCAATCTCTTCTTCTTGTGTCATTTCTTGATTTATTTCATTAGCTATGACACTTACTCCTTGATTTCCGCTTTCTATTTTCATTTGTTCATGCTCCATTTCAATGCTCTCATAATCCTCCTTCCATTCTTTTTCAATTACTTCTCCTTCTTCAACCTCTTGAAGAACTACCACGTATAGGCTTACATCATATCCTTCCTCATCAATGCATTCATTCATGGTTATCACTTCTTCATTTACACATACATTGAGTGTGGCTAAAATCTCCATCCAACCATGAGGTTCGAATTCTTCGTCTAGGAATACTTGGGGCATGTAAGCTGGATCTTGTACAGACCTAGCAACTCCTTGCCTTTGCTGCCATCCTTTCCTTCTATCCTCTTCATTTTTCGAGGTTTGGCATATCCATAGATGAGTGTCTTCGTTCATCCATGATTGGTCACTTGAACCTATACTGTGAATAGATTGTTCATCCTCCTCCTTATGAATAGGATTCCATTGCAAGGGGGGAACATCTTGATATGTGTATGTGTGTAGATTTATTCTGGTTGTGGTTCCTTCGTGCTGTAAGTATACCGCGTCTTCTCCCCAATATTGCACTACCTTCAGCTGTCTCATGAAGGGTCTTCCAAGTATCATCTCATAATTGCTAGCCCTTCCAAATTGACAGATCGCTAAGGTGTGCTCGAATTCAACTCCGCAGGTAGTAAAAGTTACTCTTTCCAATAATCCCAAGGGTCGTTTAGTGTGTCTGTCTGCCATTTGTATCTTCATGCATGTGGGTCTTAGAGCTGGTTTTCCCCATTTCTCCCAGATTTCTTTAGTAGCGATTCCTACTCCGGCTCCAGAATCTAAGATAGCTTTAGTGGTGTAACCCCTATAAGTAATTGGAAGGCATGTGTTTCCTTCATCTCCTTTGCGGAAATCTCCAACCTTATCGATTGGGATTTTGACTGTGGTCACTTCATCAGGCATCTCCTTCTCTTCTGACTTGGTCTCCAATTGACTGGTTAGCTTCTCCTTCAAATGTGGTTTGACCTTCAAAAGTTCTTCCAATGTCAGAGTACAAGGGATTTTTACTTTCCTGAGATGTTGTATGATGTCCGATGTTTGGATTGAGGGGTTCTTCTCTATTTTTTGTATTGAGGGAATGCAATATAATTCTGAATTATGTTTGTATTCTCCTGTGTAATTTGGCAAAACCTTTACACTGTCATTCGCCTTGTCGCTTTGGTCGAATTGTAATAGTCCTTCTGAATTCAGCTCAGGTATTGAGTCTTGCAATTCACCTTCTGCTTCTAGCTCCTCAAAGGGTGGTTCAATTCCTTCCACTTTATTCCATCTGTTTTCTTGGACTCTTGCCCACAAGTCCTTAGGCCATTCCCCATCTACTTTGGGGACAACAGATCCTTCTTTTTTATCCTCGCAGTAATTTCCATTATGTGTCTCACCTTCTTTTCCTTTCTCAGGATCATTAGGGATGACACACTCTTGGAATTCTTTTTCGGGAATTCGTGAATTGGGTAGTCAAAGAACAGGTTTTTCTAGGGTCTGTTGAGCTACTTCAATTAATTTTTTGCATATCTCCAACCTTTCCTTCTCTAAGTCGCCTCTAGGATATTCTTTTTCATGTTGTTCAATGGTTGGTCCCGCTCTTATTCGTGCCTGGTATGCCTGAATCCAGATGGCTAACTCTTCTGGCATGGGGTCTGCTAAAATTGATCCTACCTCTCCTCTTTTATACTTTCCGTTCTGATTTTCTCCTTCAAAATTCTGTTTTTCTTTTTTATCTTGTTCATTCTTTTCATTCTAGCCTTATACCTGTCAACTGTACTATCAAGTTTACGCTTCAACTTGTATACCTACTTAGTGCCAATGGCCTTCTTGCCATGAGGCAAGTCACATAAAGACCAAGTACCATTCTTCATTATAGGATCATATTCAGATTGCATAGCAGCCATCCAATTTTCTGAATTTCGTGCTTCATCAAATGAAACAGGCTCAATCTCATCACAGAGACTAGATGTAGCTATAGCATAGCAATTTGATGCAAAAGAGGCACTATGAGATTGATCGTGTATGATATGACAAAGGTGCATCTAATTTGTTGTCATGCAACGTCTGCACCAGCCATTTTCGCATAGTTTTTGCCTCCTCAATATCAGCTCTCTAAGCAACAAGTGCATCATGTAAATTAGCATCAGAAATGGGATCATCTGCATCATCACATGAAACCTGCAAAGGCTGAGAAGTTGCCTCATTAGGACCAACACTAGGCTGTCCACCTATAAAAAGAGGCAACAAAGTATCATACATGTCTTTGGAGCTAGCATATGTCTCCTTAGTACATGAAAGCAATGGCTGAAAATCATCTTTCAGAAAAACAACATCACGGCTAACCAGAATGCATTTAGTCTGTGGATGATACAAACGATAGCCTTTACTTTCAGAACTGTACCCAACAAAAATACATATTTTTGCGATGGTGTTCAGGCACTAATGCATATGCCAAAAAACCAAAAACATGCAGATGAGCAACAGATGGCTTGCGATCATGCCAAGCCTCATATGGAGTGATAGACTGCAGCGCTTTAGTGGGAGTCCTGTTAAGTACATATGCTGCACACATAACAACCTCAAGCCAAAGACTATGTGGTAAAGCTTGACTCTTGACCATACACCTTGCCATCTCCATGAGTGACCTGTTCTTTTGTTGAGAAACTCCATTCTCTTGAGGTGTATATGGCATTGTACACTGGTGTTTTATCCCATGTTCAGCCAGAAATGCATTAAAATCTGAAGACATTTCACACGTGGACTTTGCCTCCCATGGGCTTGTGAAATGGGGTAGTTCTTGTATGGAATTAGATTCAAAGTCTAATCTCTCCTGAGATTGAGTGCTCTCCTGCTCTTCATAAATGGATGGGATGTCTTGTGGGAATTGGTCATGTGCATCATCCACAAATTCAATGGGAGGGGGGACTTCACTTTCTTTAGCCCATTTGTCTTCTTGAATCTCTCGTAGGAATTTTGGTGTGAACCGATTCATAGAAGAAGATGTGTCTGGCTCCGTGGAGTTAGGCACATAAGCTTCATGGGGGGGGAATGCTTACTATATCACTTGCCTTTCCCTTATTTGGAGGGGTGGGTTCCTCTTCTGATTATGCAATTAGCCTCTCCAATCTTTCCAGCAGTCCATCAAAATGCAACTGCGTCTTAGCTGAACTAGAGATGTTAAAGAGGCGACTGGCTTCAAACATGGTTTGAGCCAATTCCACCATCTTAGCACAAATCTTGGTTCGTTCAAGCTCTAGTTCCGCTCTCGGGTAACACTTTTCATGATCTGTCACATTTGGCCCTTCTTGGATTCTGGCCTGATATGCCTTAAGCATCATATTTAGGTCCTCAAGAGTGGGATCTGCTAAAACTGATCCTACTCTAGGGGGTGGTGGAATTGTGTGAGGTGGGTTGGAAGGTGTTGGATCGGATGGTGATGGGAATGGTGGGGGTGGAGTAGTGTGAGAGGGAGTTTGACATGTGAGTTCAACTATCCTGGCTTTTTTTTCTCTTAGGCTTTCCTCGAGTTCAATCATCTTCTTAGCCCATTGCCTCTTCATTCTTTCTCTACTATCTCTCCAGGCTCTATTCCTCTTCTTGGTTATGCTCTCAGTTTCACTAGCCTCATCACTTTTTTCCTGGCCTAAACTTTGGTTCTGCTGCAAGGCTTGAGCTCTAGTGACTACCTGTACTGGTGCAGTGGAAGTCACACTTCCTGTAGAGTCTACTACTAACCCAATCACGTTGATAGGAGTGATTTTTGGCGTATTGGGATTCTTTGGGCAATCTCGTAAGAGATGCTCTTTGCTGCAATCTTGACAAAAGCCTTGTATTGTTACTGACTGGGGTTGTGTGGGTGCAGGCATGGGGCAATCACGAATGAGGTGATCTCCTTGACATCTATAGCATGGTCCTCTAGGGAATGGGGGTCGTGACTGTCTAGGTTGAGGTCTAGAGTTGGGGTTTGCGTACATGACATTTGTGTAATCTGGCTCCCAACTAGGTTCACTCGGTTCTTCACTATAGTAGGACTCACCATGTTCAGGAGACTGCATGTAGTAAGCTTGTGGACTATCTATGTGAGTGGAATCAAAACTATGATCACTCGGGTCACTTTCTGAAAGCAATGGAGTCACTAGGACTATGGCTCTATTCAAATTTTCCTCAACAGCTGCATACTTTACAGGAATCACATTAGCTGGGGTTGGAGGTTGTTGAGCTAACATAGGTTGAGGCCTTTGTTGGTTTTGGTAGGGTTGTTGATAGGATTGCTGTGGTCTACCATATTGCTGTGGAGGGTACTGGTTCTGGTATCTTCCCTGTTGTGGATAGGGGTGAGGGTAGGTTTGCCTAACTGCTTGCTTATTGTATGGACAGTCTTGTGCTGTGTGATTTGTGTATCTCCGTTCTATGGTGCAATATTGGCTACTAGGGTTCACTTGGGGTTGAGCCATGATGGGACATACGTTTGCCATATGGTCACCACCGCAAGTATAGCACCTTTTTACTGGGGCAAACCTTGGGATTTGTTTTCTAGTGACACCTAGTTTTTGAGCTACTTTCTCGAGTTCCTCAATTGATGTGGATTGCGAGGAAGAGAGGCTAGAGGCACTATCTAGGGAAAATATTAGGGGCAAAAATTAGCCCAATGGCGAATTTAAATGAAAATAAGAAAAAAATATCTATATTTAGATAATTTTTGAAACACAAAAATAGCCCTAAAGTTTTCAAAACCCTAGTTGCAATGGTCTGTACATTCGCCATAAGATAGATTTTTGTGGAGAAACTATGTCGTCTGTTTTGCCATAGCGTAGATTCTGGTGTGGAGTCTCTGTCGTCTGTTTCGCCTCTTTTATATTTGGATTGCCGTTGTCTTCATGCAAACCACCTTTGCCAAATCAACATGTGTCTTGGAAGAGTTTCTTTCTCAAGCTTTACGAATCAACACTCCAATGAATGCCCAAAAGGTACTATGAACCATGAGAGAGAGAGAGATAGAGAGATAGAGAGATAGTCTTTGCGATGTGAATTTTAGATATGAAGGATGAACTAATGTTCATGCATTCATTTATGTGATTTGCAGAAGTCCTTTGATTTCGTAAATCCTTGTCGGAGCTCAATGACAACCTAGAGTTTGCAGAAGCAGAGTACTTCATAAGGACAATCTTTTAGATTATTTAGTGGGATGCATTGGGGTTTTTCATGTGCCTGCTCCAAATTATGTCATCAGCGACACCGAAGACTATCTTGTAAGCAAGATCTATCTGTCCATGCATGTTATCTATGTGTTTGCGTTTACACACTTTTTTCATGGTTTTGCAGTCACTATTGGATGCCTCTGAAGCTTTACACATGCATACCATGCGTATGGGTGACCTTTCATGCATGTTGCATCTTCAAAGGGAGTCGATCCACAAGTACTTATTGGTTGACCGTATTAAGCCCGATCCATTATTTACAAGATCTGGATTTCATCGTATAATTTATGGATGATTTGGTGATTCTTGTTGATATATTTAGGTAGTGATGTGTGTGAACACTCTAGGACCGCCGGGGCACTTTTTTCCCTCTTTAGGAGGTTTTTTTCCCCCGGCTTGTATATACGCCTATTGCACTAATGGGCTACTTATCTTTGTACATTCTCTAGTAATACATTCAGTCTTGTGTGTTGTGCTCCAAGCTTCTTCCTCTTCCTTGTGTTGTTCGCATGCTTCCGCAGACGTCTAACTCCAACAATTGGTATCAGAGCAGGTCGTTGATTCTTCTAGGGCGCCGTCGACACTCCTCCGTTTGCAGTCTCAGATTCGCACAAAATTTGGTGAGCATACTCAGGGTGTTTTCGAGATCAAAACAGCTTCGCTATGTGGTGCCGAAATCGCGATCTGAGCTCGTTTCGGCCTCCGAACGCACTATCGCAGTGCTTGTGCAAGCTATTTCGTCCTTTTGTGCCAAAGGTATATACCAGTTTCTGTTCGCCAGTTTAAGCGTCTCGAAGTCTGCTACAGGTCTAGCAGAACTCGTTTGGGCAGTTCTGTTCAACTTTTTGAGATACAGTCAATTTTCTGCATCAAGGTATTTTAGTCACCGGCCATGGCTGAAAGCAGTGATGTATTCCGTATGTTGGCTGTTGAGGATAAGTTGGATGGTACCAACTACCCATTATGGGCTTATATGAGTAGGTCACTCTGCCTGGGCTATCCGGATCTTTGAACTCATATATCATGATTGTTCCTACCTCATTTGGCTGATCAGATTTATATCTCCAAAAGGCTTCATCAGTCTCTCTATTCAGGAGCAGATCTATGCTCTTATTATCTCGGGGAATCACCTAAGTCCGTTTCTAGGATCACATTTCCGAACTCGTCTGTCCTATCTGGGTGACTGGTGACTACGTTTATTGTTCCTTCTTTGTCCAGATATGCTCCATTTTCAAATTTGACAGCTGGGTGTTCTAGCCCAATGGATTGATCTGGGTTTTTGATCTGGACCACAGATCTCCCTAGGCCATCCTCATAGATGCAAGCACCTAATCGGTTGGTCCTAAGGTATTCTAGCTGCGTCTTGTAGGGGCCTTCTACCCTATGTAAGTATGGCCCACCTGAACTTCCTGTGGGTCTCTCCATACCGTGGGACATCTCTGACTCACTAGTTTCAGAGCTAGGGTAGTGCGAATAATGGCTCAACTGCTGGGCCCAAGACCTAGCAGTATGATTAACAATAGCCTCTGAAGACCTAAGACTTTGTCTATCTCTCCCTAGGTGTCGTCCTGATCTAAGGTTCATATGCTTAGCTGAGCAATCCCAATTTTTATCCAAGGTACAACCTCGTTGCTGAGTTCTTTTGTATCAGTCACTTGATTCTTTTTTAAGTTGATTATCGTGTTTATGATCTTGTCTGATATCACGTCGTCAGGAATACTTGAGTTAATTTCCGCACTTTAAAGTTGATCGTCTCACGTTAGGTTCTTTTCCTTTAAAGTTGTCGGTCACACACAGGTTATCTCTTGACTTGAACTTGATTTCTTAGATATTCTTGACTTGTCTCATGCCTATCATTGCCCTGACTTACTTATAGCACTAGTCATGTGTAGCCTAAGCTAGGAATTGACAAAGGGAGTTGAGATTATTCCAACCTCACTTGCAGATCCCTTGCTCTTTGGTGCTAAAAAACCCAGTTCTCAAGCTTGCAGATTACCCTTGCTTTGGATGCCTTCTAGTGCTCTCAGTGGACCTATAAAAGTCCCAAAGTTAGCTCAAGACTTAGATTCCAAGGACACAAAAAATCACTTTCATTCATGTAATTCAAGGATCAACTGTTCTTTTGGCTTTATGGAAAACAATCCTGAAGATCCCTTAGCTTTTCTTCCCCCTGGATATAGTCCACTTAAAAATACTATGGCTAATAATCCTGATATTAATTTTACCGTAACCAGTGTAATTTTTTGTTGTACTCCCCGCGAGCTTTCCAACAAAACAAGAATCACAGCAATCAGATTTCGTATGAGGAAGATGACAGTTCAAGGATCTAGGGTTAAAACAGGGTAAAACAGGTCATCCGAAAAACAAGGTTTTCTCTCAAGTTACAAGTGTTGGAACCTCACAAATCACTATTTGCTTGATAAGTATGCCTAGAATTTACCCCAAAATCAAGTAATATAAACCCTAGAAATTTGGCCGAAAAAGCCTGTCAATCGTGATCGATAGGTCTGTCAATCGCGATTGACAAAGGTGTCCATCGGGGCCTGTCGGTTGCGATCGACACGTCGGTCGCGATCGACAGAGTCGGTCGTGAGTCTTGTCAATCGCGATCGATGGTGTCAATCGCGATCGACACTTTTTCCGAGATTTTCGCCATGATTTCAGTCGATCGGGATTCTGTCCATCGCGATGGACACGTGGCAACGTGAATTTTTGTGTCAATCGTCAACTTTCAGTCAATCGCGATCGATAGTGTCAATCACGATTGGCTGAATCCTACGTGGCAGTCGGTCGGTCGTGGGGTCTGTCGGTCGCAATCGACAGGTCTGTCGGTCGCGATTGATAGGTCTGTCGGTCACGATTGACAGAGAAACTCGGAATTTTTTTACTGTGTTTAGTGATTTAGGATGTGCTCATCATGTGCATCATTATGGTGTACTTTGTTTTACCAAATAGGCGATTTTTCTATCGATCGCGATCGATAGAGGTCGACGACACAGAGACAATTTTGAGCTTGTCCGTACCTGTGCAGCCTGTTGGAGATGGTGGGATAGCTATATTTGCAAGAAGACTCAAGAAACATGCGAAAAGAGTGCACACAAATTGCTCTCTCGCTCTCTCACAAGTGGAATGAGGGAAATGGAGGGGAGAAGGTGATATGATAAAAAACTGAAATTTTCGCGATGATGGAGATGGAGGTGGGAGATGGTGATGATGATGATGAAGTAAAAAAGAGAAAAATAAGAAAAAGTAAAGAAATTACCTACAACGCCAACATCACAACTCTACGTCTTACCATCACATGCTCGTCCTCAAAGCTCGATCCCCGGCAACGGCGCCAAAATTTGGTGTAGCTCAGTGATGAGTAGCACCTCCTTTAATGTCGATCCGAGAAGAGGTGAGGATGGTATGATGACCTCGAGCAAGTGAAGGCACAAGTGTGTGAGTGAGAAGCACACTAACATGCACACACATACACACACACGTGCACACACAACAAGACAAACAGAAGGACAATGGAGTTCTCTTAGATTACTTCCAAAATGCTCATACAAGTTCAATTCTATTACAAGCTAACCTCAAAAATGAGCTCTCTAGCTCTATTTATAGTTTTTGACTAGTGTTTGGCCCTATCCAGACCTAGTGTCCGGCCTAGTTAAAAATTAAGTTCTGTGGCCTATCTAGAGGTTCAAACGCAGTCTAGAAACTGTGAAAACTGATAGGTAGGTACTTCTAAAGCTCCTCAAGCTCAAGGACTCCTTGGCTTGCACAAAATGGAGCTGCAAAAATATGAAATTATATTTACAATGGTTTTTAGTGATGGAAATCACTATTTTTGTAGGAATTTCTTCTAACAGTTTGACATACATTTCCTGGAGCTCCCTACTTGCTCCTTCTTCTTGTGTGCCCATCCCTTTGATGCATGAAAAATTTAGATGGCCTACTTGCCAGATCTTCTTTGACTACTCTGTCTGCTTGTGCCTTCTCTTCGCTCGGACTCCCTTCGTTGGCTTCCTTGTCTTGTGAGTCCTTCAGTTCCTTGACTGCTGCCAACAAAGGTCTAGAAGAAACTTGTACAGAAGAGGAATTTAACCAAGAAAAGTAAAGGAAAATCAGTAGCAAAACTTGTACCAAGGATGGAGACAGAGGAAGTAACAGTAGAAGAAAAAAAGCTGGAGGAATCCATTGCTGTGAAAGAACCAAGAATGGACAAATCAGGAATAGCAGGCTCTTCACAATTTTCTTCAGATTCTGAAAGTGACATTGAAAACTTTTTGTTGAAAAGTTTGAACTTATCAGTGCCTAGCACACCAAATGTGATAACACAAGTCTCTGAAGAAAATAAAACACCTGAAGACTTGAGTGAGAAGTCACAAGGAAAGCAAATCCAAGAAGAAGCAGCAAAGCAGGTCAGTCTTGGAGAAGAGAGAAGGTTACTGAAAGGCAAAGCAGTGATGATGGAAGAAGAGACTGAAGTAAGGAAGGAATTCAGTTGTGGATTAGTGGATTCAAGATTAAAGACAATATGGACAAAACCTTTACATCAAACTTATTTCAAATTGGATGAAGGAAAGTTAGAAGCAGAAAAAGAAGTTCAGTTATGCAGTTCAGTATACAAACAAAAAGATACAAATCAAATCAAGGAAACAGAGGAAGTAGTGGAAAAAAGGAATGCTCAAGAAGTAGAAGAAGGGGATACAGAAAAAGAGATAAACCAAAGCATAGAAGACATACTATATGACTTGAATCATAATGAAGAATTTACAACTACAGAAGACCAAGGACAAGAGGAAGATATGGATCTCATGGATATATATGAGCAAGAGGAAGGACAAAAGGAGCAAATAATTAATGATCAAATAAAACTCTCTGTGGAGATTGATTCAACTCTAAATCAGGAAAAAGGAAGTACAGGAAAAGGAAGGACATCTCCTTGAAGAAGAACAACAAGGAATCGAGAAAAAGGAGGTAGAAGAAATGGAGACAATTAAAGACACATCAGGATATGAGAAGAAGGAGGATCAGATACTAGAACATGAGGAAAATGTTGCAGACAAAGAAGAAATGAAAGCAGATAAGGGCTATGAAGAACAAAAGCACCAGGTCATAGAGTATGAGGAAGAAGATGAAGAAGAGAATGATTGCAAAGAAGACAAGCAGATAGAAGTAAAACAACTGGAATCAGAAGCTGGGTTGGAAAGAATACCTAAAGATATAAGATCTGCTTGCAAGGTTATTATGAGCAATATAGAACAATTTAGACCATCAAGTAGAAACATGATCATATCAGGCATGGTAGCTGAATCTGAGTTTGTAAAAGGCAGCAAAATCATTAATGAGCAAAAGAAAGAAAAGGAACAAATAGTAAAAGAGTTGAGGATTGTACAGGAGACAAATGAGGAATTAACACACAGAATAATTTCCTTGGAAGAATTGGAGGTTCAGCAACAAAACAAAATCTAATATCTTGAAGAGAAGTGTGCAAAACAGACAGAATATAGTAGTAAAATGGAGATGGAACTGAAGAAAATTGAAGGGAGATACAGAACCTTGCAGAGTTCATATCAAATTATGGTCAAAGCAAATGAGGAAATAAACAAGTTATTAATGGAAGAAGGACAATTGAAGGAAGAAAGCAAGACTGTACATGTGACACAGGATGAGAAGGAAGATCTGAACAAAGAAATTATGAGATTGCAAACATAGTTGAAAGAAGCTAAGGGGTTGGAAAAAAAAGCAAGTATACATGCTGCTACTTCTATGAGGGGATATAATAAGTTACATATGGATATAGAAAAAGAGAGAAGTGATTAGCAGTTGAGTATGGAAAAGGAAAGAGATGAGTGGAAATTAGAAAGAGAGTTGTGGACCTCTCAAAATAAAAGTTTAATGTTGATGATAGAAGAGCTACAGAAAAAATTGGAAAAACCACAAACTTAGATTGAAGAGCAGGAAGGGACTACACAAGCAGAGGACTATGAAGTAGGAGATGATAACAGAACCCAACATGGTGATGAACAAGAAAATAAAACAACAATAGAGGAATACTCAGAGGAGTTTGTTCAGAGACTTCTAACAGATAGAGAATCCAGAATGGATTTTATCAGAAAAATGCATAATGAATACGAGGAACAAATTGTTAATTTTGCTCTGAATAAAGGAATAAATCCGGATCAACACCATTGGGTTGCAGATGGCTTAGGTATACCCTTTTGCATGATTATTGAAAGTACTAAAAATTATTAGTTGGCAAGGGTGGGATTACCTCCAAACAAGTATTTAGAATATAAAGAAGACATCAATGTGACAAAGGAATTATTTGAAAAGCCAATCCTAAATGGAGAAACAGGTGGTTGGATGCCAACAAAGAATGCAGGAAAATATGGAAAGAAGCACCAATTCAGTTAAAAATTAATCCAGCTTATTGTTCAGTAGCAAGGAGAAGGGAGTGGATAGTTTTCTGGGAAAGAAGGAAGGCAGGACAGATTCCATTAAAACGGTTGAATTTCCCAAAGATAGCAGGACCAAAGGCAGGAACATGGCCAACAAAGAAATATATGGTTGACACTGCAGAGTCTGTCACATCCACATACAAAGATGTTAATGACCCAGTTTGTATTTTATTGGTCAGAGTAATGAGACTCATATTGGCATGTATAGAGACTTTTACAGATACAGATGTTAGAACTCTGAACTACATTGGTTTTAACTCACCATCTGATGCTTTATTATTTGATCTCAGTGAAACTCCAGACAGGATCTGTTTAATGGCTTATTATAGCAGAACAATATTTTTGGGTAGTCATTATCTTTAGATCTTTGAGGATGCATTTGATTATGGATTCTTTGAAAGAGAATCAGAAATATTTGGAAATTTATCAGTAGTAACAAAGTCTCGACTCACTGCCTATGAAGCTGCATACACAGAATATCTGAAGAAAGATGTAATAGATAAACCAGAAGCTGCTGTGCAATGGAGAAAAGCATTATTTGAAATGGTGAATAACTTGAATATCACAGAAAGGAAAATTCATGACTTATTGTCACATGTATATCAGAGAAAGAAGAAGTGAAGGAAGCATTCATTGAATATCAACAAGAATATCTTTTGTCAGGAGCCAAAAGGTCTAGGAGGGGAAGAATGTTAGAAGAAGCATTTTTTGAAGAGAAATATTTGTAAAATGATAAAAAAATTGTAGAAATATTTATGCAAATGATGTAAAAATGAGGAAGAGTCTTCCTCATGTAAATTAGAATTATATGTAATTTTTCTAGAATTTTTGGAAACTCCTAGATAGCATATTTTTAGATTAGAAGGGAAAAGGACCAAAATTCAAGTGTGAAAAGGGATACTTGAAAATGTATAAAAGTCAATTTCCTCTATTTTGAGAGGGTTGGTTAATTGTATTTGATGCTATCCAAGTAATGAGAAGAGTTTCCTGCAGAAAATCGTATTTCTTCCTTTCAAGTACTTTCTTTGATTTGTGAGTCTATTCTATGTGTGTCCATGGAATTTGCAAGCTTCTATTGTGTATTTCTGATGAATGTGTATGAAGAGAGTTGATTCATGATGTGTTGAGTGAGAAATTGCTGAAGAATAGTGCTGGAGATGAAATTTGTCAAAATTCATAGAATCACGATTGTCTCGTCTGAAGGTTACATGTATCATTTTTGAGATTTGACTTCATGATTGTGTTCTGCTGAGAAAATAACACACTTTACACACCATGATCATTGGAAATGATGTAGTATTGCTCAAGATAATCAAAACCCTAGAAATTCCTCTTCATCTTCAGTATTTCTCAGAAATTCAGCCAGTTTTCTCTTATTTTTTGGATTCTATCATCTAGAAGGGGCTGTGGTCTCTTGTATACTTCCAGGATTGACAAATATAAGATGTATTGTTGATTCTTTATGCTAAAATGATTGGAGAGGACAACTCCAAAGGGTAACAACAAACAATCACAGTACTTTGTTGGACTAATTTCTGTGCATGAGTTTCCTTCCATAGCGGCTTCAAGGTTATCTTGGTTTTGCTGTTGGAGGCGCTTGTTCTCTTCTAATGTCGTGGCCATGTGTTTGTGGAGAAGTCTTAAATTTTGATGTAATTTGGCATTTATGAGCAGTTGTGCTTCACGCATGTTTCCTAAGTCCTTGACTGCTTGATCATCTACGTTTGACAGCTTTGACTCCATTTCGGTGTGAGCCTATTGCAAAGTGGTATGTTTATCTAGGAGTGTTTGGTGATCAGCCTCCAAGATACTGACTCTTGCTTGCAGTCATTGAGACTCTGCCTAGAAGTCAGCACTGCGCTCTTTGAATTGGTGGTATGCTTGTTGCAGTTGGTGTGCACACTAAATTAATGTATTAAACATATTATTTACATTATGAGATGTAGGGGAAATAGTGTGTAATGCAAAGGGAATGGGTTTGGGAATGGGGGCTGTGTACATTGTGTCTACCAATGATGTGGTGATTGGTGAGGTTGGTGGTAGGGGAGGGGGGGATGGTGGAAGAGTGGGGGGAGCAGGCGGTGCTGTGGATGGTGAAATGTCCATAGGATTTGACAATGTGGTGCACGCAGGTGCTACCATGTATGTGGGGATGGTAGGTGAAGTGATTGTGGTGTGTGTGTCGGGAAGTGAGTGTTGTCCAAACAATTGCGTATTATGATGGTGTAGAAAATCCTCCATGAATGAGACATAGGGGGATGGGGTGATGGTTGCGACTACGGTGTGGGAAAAGATTGAGGATGCAAAAGGGAAGTAAGGATCATGGGATGGGGTGACATGCAAAGGGGGGTAAGCTGGAAGACCAAGAATACTGTCTGTGGGTCGGGGGTATCCTATAATGCTAGGTATTATGGGATGGCCATTGATGGGGTCGGAGGACAAAAATGGTGAAGTGTACAAAGGATTGGTGATGGAAGAGAAGAGGGTGGCTTTAGAGGTTGGCTCATGGAAGGAGAAGGATGTGGATGAGGTTGGAGTGTGGGTGACGGTAGTTGTTACGACTATAGTTTGTTCAGTGGTGGGAGGCAGTGGTGGTGGAGAAGGGGGAGATGGAGGGTGCGGGGGTGAGATGGGTGATGTCTGTACAAAAGTTTCAACAGTGAGGTCAATGGTGGCGGTAGGGGTGATTATGGGCTCTATGGTAGCAACAAGTTCGGTTACTTGTATTCGTATATTCTTTCCTACTCATGGTCATGTATCGATTCTACACTGGTCATATCGAACAAATTGTCAAATGGTGGTGTAGACAGCCTCTTGAACTCCTAAGGATGTAGACAGTAGTTGGAGGGAAGTGATGAATTCTGGGTCCACTCCTTCATCTACTACCTCTGTTCTATTAGGGATTGCCCTGATGCAAAGGAAAGTATGTGCCTCTCTTGCACTGCATTGATTGTGTCGTATAACCTTTGCAACTAGACTGTGTATGCAGGAGCACCTACCAGTTTTGGTACTCCTTGCTGCTCATCTCGGTATCTTTCTTCATGCAATTCCTCGCCCTCTTTTGATTCTTCATCTTCTCCATCCTCTTTGTCTTCTTCTTCCTCCAAATCAACCATGGTAATGGGCACTTGGGATGTTGTTCCTTGTAGTTGAGCTCCTTCCACTTGTTCTTCTTCTGCTTCAAGATTCACTTCCTCTAAAATCTGCTCAAAGTCTTCATTGGTGAGCTCTGCCAAGGGTGCTGATTGCTTATGTTGGAGACCTTTAAATCTCCAAAGGTTTGATCTATACTGATTTAAGAACACCTCTATATCAGTTATAGACCAAACTTTACATAAATGTTACTTTGATTTACCAAATCATTCATGAACAATTCTCTGAGTGAGAATTTTCCTTCTTCAAGAAGTTTGCTTCAAAGATTGACTTCATTACCTGCACATATCTTCAGATTTCTTCAGTCTAATGATATACATACCTCCATGTGGGATTTGAACTCAAGACCTACCAGCTAGGAGTATGATGGGCTAACCACTTGCCCCAAAAGCCATGGTTGAGGATTACTTCCTAATCTCCCTCTTAGGGTGTGGTTCAAGCATCTCCTGCTGGTTATATCTTGATTCTAACACTCTCTTCCCCTTCTAGAGATCATTATCCTCAATGATCAATCCTTACTCTCCCCTTGGATTGATGTCCTTACCCTCGCACAATCTCTTGAATCATCTTGTCCTCAACCTTGGTCTCTTGAGCCTTGCCTTTCTGCTTCTTGTCCACTTTGCCTAGAGACTTGCCTTGCTCTCAACCTTGGTGTCTTGAGCCTTGCCTTTTCGCTTCTTGGCCACTTGCCTACGGACTTGCCTCGCTCTCAACCTCGGTCTCTTGAACCTGGTTCTCACCCATGCTAGGTATCTTGGATCTCCAATCTAGTGTTTTCATTGGAATGCTCCTTTTGAGAGCTTTCCAATAGTATATTACACATCGAAATCCTACCTACGGATTGGGAGATACACTCAAATATTTGTTAAGCTTACCTTTGAAATCGACGCGCGCGCCTTCCATCCACCTTGCCCAAGTCTACTTCCTTAGCTCTGATACCAATTGTGGGATTTGAACTCAAGACCTACCAGCTAGGAGTATGATGGGCTAACCACTTGCCCCAAAAGCCATGGTTGAGGATTACTTCCTAATCCTCCCTCTTAGGGTGTGGTTCAACCATCTCCTGCTAGTTATATCTTGATTCTAACACTCCACGCTATCTTTGCGCAATCATATCAACCATTAGTCCTTCAAAAGAATCATTAAAACTTTGATTTGATCATTAAGGTCAAAAGTATGTCAGAAACTATCTTCTTGAACAAGCGACTTTGACATAGTCAACTTCTAAGGTTGATTTCTCACAACACAGATCCCGTTTTCCTAAATGCTTTTAGCCATAGCTTCCTTACCTTTTAACTTAGATTTTGAATGCTCACTCATAAAAAAATTTACACTGTGCACTGAGATCCAAGCAAAACATTGACATGAAAAAGTGCACAACTCTGAGAGGTCTACTTGCAGACTTTACATACACATGTTCCTATTGATCATACTCAGAGCATGAAAGGAATTAGACCATGAAACTTTGAACATAGCTTCACTAGCTTCTAGATTAGATGTGTACAAAATATTTCTTGATCCACATGATCAGGCTGAGAGAAATCAGAGAAAGACTCGATGCTAACTTCTGAAGATGACTCTCTACACATCTATCACATTGACACTTGGCTTCTAATGACTCTCTCACTATTTCTTTACATCATTGACTTATATGCATATGATTCTAGATTCATCTACATCTATTACATTACTTCTTATCATTCTAATGATCATCTACACTCATATTACAAGAATTTTCATCTGTAATGTACATATGTATACAAGCTTCTCTTCTGAGATCTCTTCACTATCTCCAGTGACTTCTTGACTTCATTCTGATCCCTGACTTGCTTCAAGCTCTTTATAATCATCAATTTGGGATTGATTTGTTCCAATAGCTCCCCCTCAATCACTAATTGTGATTATTCCATTCTTCTTTATTCTTGCCATCTCTTTGAACTTCTATAGCTTAGGTCCATCTAAGCTTTTTGTCAACATATCTGCAACTTGCTCTTTTGTTGGAGTATACAATACTTCAATCTCTTTATCAAGTACCTTTTCTCTCAAGAAATGATACTGAATCTCTACGTGTTTGGTCCTAGCATGAAAAACAGGATTAGCTACCAAATATAATGAACTCATATTGTCTAGAAAATAATTGGAGTACTCTGATCAATTCCAAAGCTCTTCAACAAGGTCTTTAACCATATCACTTCTTTTGCAGCCTCTACCATTCCTTTATACTCAGCTTCTATGGATGACAAAGCAACTGTATGTTGCTTCTTTGAGCACCAAGAAACTAACTTATCTCCAATATAATAGAGATAACCATGAGTAGACCTTCTATCGTCTGAATCACCTACCCAATCTGCATCTACAAACACTTTGATTCTTGTGTCAGAAGTAAAACCATAATACAAAACTTCACTCAGAGTTCCTTTGATATATCTGAGTACCCTTTGAGCTGCAATCCAATGAGTCTTCTTTGGACAATGCATAAATTGTGATAACACACCGACTGCATATGATAGGTCTGGTCTTGTCAAGGTAGCATAGATTAGACTACCTACCAAACTCTGATATTTCTTCATGTCATTAAATTCTTCACCTCCATATCTACTCAATTTATGATTTACCTCCAATGGTGTGGCTGAAGGCTTGCACTCTTCCATGTTGAACTTGATCAGAAGATTCTTCAAGTATCTCTCTTGTGTAACATACTCCATGTTGAGTATACACAATCTGCATTCCTAAGAAATAAGATAAGTTTCCCAAATCACTTATCTTAAGCTCTTTCTCTATTTGTTTCTTAAGCTCCTTGATTCCTTGAGCATCTGTTCGTGTGACAATAATATCATCAACATAAATACACATGTATATATACCCATTTTCACTTGCCTTCACTAGCAAGCTACTACCTGCCTTTGAAGCTTGATATCCACATTCATTCAAGAACTTAACAAGTCTGTAATTCCATGCCCTTGGAGCCTGCTTCAAACCATACAAAGCTCTCTTGAGCTTACACACATAATCTGATCCAATTGAATCCATGAAGCCCTCTGGTTGCTCCATGTACACTTCATCTTCAATATATCCATTCAGAAATGCATTTTTCACATCTAATTGTGACAACTTCCATCCTTTACAAGTAGCAATAGCAATTAGAGAGTAATTGTAGACATCTTGGCAACTCGACTAAAGGTTTCATCATAATCTACCCCATAAGTTTGGGCATAACCTTTAACCACAAGTCTAACTTTGTATCTAGACACGTCACCATTTGCAAAACTTTTTGTTTTATACACCCCCTTACATCCAATCACCTTCTGGTTCTTTGGTCTTGGCACCAATTCCCATGTTTCATTTTCAAGTAGAGCATCATACTCTTTTTGCATTGCCTTCTCCCAATTCTGTTTACCTTTAGCTTCTTCATATGTGATTGGATCTTCTTCTGCATTCACAATATAAGCATAATCTTTTGTTGTTAAGAAAGATGTATCATAGCTATACCTGATAGGTTCTTTTCTTTCTCTCAAAGATCTTCTGATCTCTGCACGTCTTGAAGTCTCAGCCACATTTGATTCTGGATCAAATCTTGGCCCATCTTCAACATTGTCCTACCATTTACTTTTACAATCAACATCATCAATATTTTCTTCATACACCTTTACTTTAGTCTTCCCTTTCCTTTGTATTTCTTCAACATCTGAATAATCATTTGTTGATCCTGTATACCATGTGCTTTGCTCATCAAATGTAACATCTTTTGTAACAAGAAATTGCTTTGTAGATGGACTCCACAATCTGTAACCCATATGTCTATCATCATACCCAATAAACACATACTTCTCTGCTTTGGGTTCTAGCTTATGTCTTAATTGTGAAGGAACATAAGCATATGCTAAACATCCAAATACCTTACAATGATCAAGAGTAGGTTTCTTACCCCACCATGCTTCATAAGGTGTTCTTCCATCCAAAGCTTTACAAGGTAACCTATTCACAAGGTATGTTGCAGTGTTGATAGCATCTGCCCATAAATAGTTTGGACAATTCTTCTCTTTCATCATTGCTCTTGCAAACTCTACAAGAGTTCTATTTCGTCTTTCTGCAACTCCATTTTGTTGAGGGGAGTACCTGCAAGTTACTTCTCTTTTTATACCTGCATTCCATAAATAATCATCAATATCTTTAGAAAAATACTCCCCCCCTCCATCTGATCTCAAGCTCTTAAGCTTTTGTCATGTAATCCCTTCTGCATAAGCATGATAATGTTTGAATGTCTTGAATACTTCTATATTTTCCTTGATTACATAAAGTGTAATCCACCTTGTTGCATCATCAACGAACAATACATAATATCTGGATCCATTTATACTATAGTCCCTTGAAGGACCCCACACATCTGTATGAACCAACTCAAGCATGTGTGAGTACTTGTATCCTGATTTATTGTATGACCTTTTGTGTGCTTTACCTAATTGACAAGCTTCACACTTATACACCATGTGTTGACCTTCAACATTTGGCAACCCAAGAACTACATCATTCTTTGACATTTCCTTTATGGCTCTCTCATTAAAATGACCTAGCCTTTTATGCCATAGGTCTAACTCAGACATCTTTTGACTTCCATAAGTAAACAATGCATGTCCCACATTACCTTGGACCTTGAGAGTAAAAAACCTTCTTTCCATTTTACTTGCAATAATGCTTCTATATCCTTGATTTTGATCTTGCACATAAACACCATCATTTGTGAATCTGAATTCATATCCCTTCTCCACATTTTTTCATACACTTATCAAGTTTTTAGGAATAGTAGGAACATAGAGTACCTTGCTTAAGAGTGTGCTTCCACTCTTTGTCTTCAATGATCCAATGCTTTCGACTTTATGCTTGGTGTTATCTCCTGTTTGAATTGTATGTCCATTCACCTTTGCTTCCATATCAATCATCAGTGATATATTGCCACTCAGATGATTGCTACATCCTGAGTCAATATAGAACACCCTTTGATCTTCTCCTACTGCTTCATGTGTTGCATTCAAGATGAGAGTCATGTCATCCTTCTAATCTGATGCATAATTATAGTAGTTATTGTTGTAGGACTGAGATTGAAAACTTCTTCCACCTCCTCTAGCATATGATGTCCTACCATCTCTTCCTCTGAAGTTACCTCTTTGATTTCTGCCTCCTCTACCTCTTTGATTGAAACTCTGATTATGAATTCCATCATTTTGATTGTTATACCAACAATCATTTGCCAAATGATTTGTTCTGCCACAAATCCAACAAGCTTTAGTATTATCTTTGTTCTTACCTCCTCTTCCTTTACCTATGAAATTCATCTTTCCTTTTGTGAACTTATCTTGGCTTGAAGTTCCTTCATCATCAGTTGACTGCTTCCCTTTGCCATTCTTTTTCTTGTCCTTGGAGTACATAGCTTGACTTGCACTCCTATCATTATCTCCCTTAATGTCCTGCTCAAAAGTTAGCATGTGTCCTAGCAATTGATTAAGATCAGGAGTAAAATGATCTAATGAAAATTCTATGGACAATATGAAAGGCTTCCACTTCTCATCTCCTCTCAGACCTGTAAGTATTTGTCTTACCAACTTATCCTCTTCAATGTCTTCATCTACTACTCCTGTAATAAAGTAAGTCTATGATCTAGGGATCCGATGGCTTCAGACAGATCTGAAATCGGATACCGTTTGGTCACTCGTCTGTAGGACCAAAGATCTCAAGAGTAGACTCAAGCATAAGTCATGTGCTCTCATATTCAAGTAATCCACTTAGCCTAGTGGTTAAGTCTCATGGTTGTGAAGGAGGAGGTCTTGGGTTCAACTCCCATGGGGAGCATGGGGAGAGAGTTTTGCCCAAAGAGCTCTAGAGCCTTCTAACTCAAGTTAACGTGAGTTAACTTGAGTCCAGTGGACTTAACTCAAGAGGTCAGTACAACAACCACTAGTGGACTCTAGTGGAAGGTACTAAAGTAGTGGTCGAGATCACTCCAGCCACTAATAGACTCTAGTGGTGGATATGAAAGGAGTGGAGGAGATTGCACATGCACTTGTGGACTCTAGTTACATTTGTGGTCCTCATTAGTTCAAGCAGCTATATATACAGGCATAAGGTTGGGAGGAGAGTCATCTCTCTAGTATGTGGTGGTCGTAATTCTTGTACTGTTGCATTGGTATCAGAGCTCTAGGCAAGCTTCCATGGTGACCTTGCTAGGCTCATCATCTTCTTCATTAGAATGTGCTTAATAGTCTTATCATTCTCTCCATAGCTTCTTGCTCGTCAAACTCCACTCGCGGCTGACCAGAAATGCGTGCCGAATTTCGTCATGGCGGACATAGCTCAAGGAGGAAATCATAAAAAGAACCCACTTGCTATGAGGAGTAGAGGACTCGAACCCGCGGCCTCATGATGAGAAGTCTACAGCCTATCCACAAAGATCACGGGCGGACGTGAACTAGATTCTGTCGCAGTTCATACTGGTCTCTCTTTCGGGCTGCCAAAGGATTCATCCAGGAGCAAAAGATCAAGATCATCTCTACAGTGTGGAAGAGGGGATTCGAACCCCCGTCCCCCCAATCGAAGCGCACCTGCATACCCAAGAAGCCGACGTCTGGACGATATCAATGTGCGAGCAGCAGATATTATTCCAGATCAGCGCTGAAGAGGGAACAAAAGTACCAATTAACAAGCTATGCCGTTCGGGATTTGAACTCCGATCCGGAGTTTCACAGAGAACTCGTCTATCCAGGACGACTAAGTACTGTTCATGGCTTGCTAGAGCGGCAGAAGTTTGTAATTTGAATCTTGCGCTGCAGAAAGCCTCAGTTCGGAGCTAAAGATAAAAAGGGCGATTACTGTGTGCCATCCCGGATTCAAACCCAGGCGGCAGGCTTCAGAGCACGTCGAAGTCGCCAAAGTGCTCAACGCCTTTGTGTGTCTCCAAAAGGCACAAAATACTGTCTAGATCTGTATTCGGCGCTGAAGATCGGAGCCCAACAGTTGCAGCCCCGAACCTGAGGAGCAATCTTCCTTAGACAAAGAAGCAAGCAAGGACAGTTAAAGTTTTGAGCAAAGTATGAAGGAAGTGGAGCTATGGAGTGAAGATCCGGAGACCTTTTGGTGATCGAAGTCAAACTAACTTTGAATTCGGACCAAAGTCTTGAGAGAAAAGCTCTTCCAAAGGATCAAAGGAAGGACGTAGCTCTATGTGGAGCTAAGTATTTTCCAGTTTTTGCTTGGCCCTAATGCTTGATTTATTTTGTTTTCATTATTCTTCACTTAATCCTAGATGCACATTGAAATAGCCAAGATTTCAATTGATTAAGTCTAGATTAGAATAATGAATTAATCCATTTCTCATTCCAAGCATTAGTTTGCATTAAGGAAAGACTTGATTTCAAAAAGATCCTTGTGCATCAAAGAATGTATTTTGGTAGTTTAAATACATATTTACTTTCCATTGCGTAAGTTTTCTATTGCACCTTAAGGGTATTTTTTATATCATAGTGCATTTAGACAAAGGAAAGGATATACATGCATCAGGATTGCATGACATACATTCTTAGTACAAGGAAAAAATCGTGCATCAAGTTCATGCATGATTGTTGTATTATTTTTTGGGCATGCAAAGAACATGCATGCATACGCATGTGAACATATGCTTTTGCATGTAGATACATGCATTTGCATGGAAGAATGGACTGCTGTTTGCAAGTAGATATGAAAATGTACTCTCTTAGTATTTAGCTTACTTTGCAAAGCTCGCAGTTTGACATTAGGGAAGACCAAGGACTAGTTAGTTGCAAAGACATACTAGTTCTAGTTTGCAACTCAAGTAATTAGTCAATTTCTTCCCAAGTCGATACTCTACTATCAAACATAAATACTTAATGAGAATTAAGTATGTTAGATGTCTTGCTAAGTATGAGTAAGCACTAGGAGAAAGTTAAGTAATAAATTTTCTTGATAACCAAGAAAATTTAATTACTTGCAAACTCTTTTGTGATGTATGATGACTCTAAGTCCTGGATGTACTTAGAAAGTCAAGCATCCCAAGGTTGGATGAGAGCATCAACTATATTTCCAAAGTTCCTTGAGTACTCTTCTACTTAGAAGATTTCAAAAGTTTAAAGAAGTTTCTTTGTGGTTTCAAGATTTGTATCTCATGATGAAACCTCGGTAAGTAACTTTTTGGAATTGAGATATGAAATAGTCAAGCCTTCTATTTCATGTGAGATCATTCTCCTACCATGTTTAAGATGAATTTATTTTTGGGAAGGTAGATGTTCCAAGTAGAGGATCTTAATTGATTCATGAACTCTTCCCAAAATACACATAAATTCATATTATATGATAGGTCCAAGGAATGATGCAGGCAAAACCTCTTTAGGATATAAATGTTTTGCCAAGATATAAAGGTACCAATCTTTTATAAATTTTCATTTGATTTCATCCCAAGGAGTGATGGAAATCAAAAGTTAAACCTCAACATCAATTGATCCTTGATATCAATAAAAGGATGTTAAGTTCCATAGTTGCATCTCTGGTAAATGATGCAACTAGCTAAGCAATCTTTAGGAAATAATATAAGTTCCTAAAGACTTGAAGCAAGTGTGAACTTTTCATTTAGGAATAGAAAGTTCCAAGAAATGGATTTTCAATCCATGAACTTCGCCTAAACAAGTTATAAAGTTCAAAGTGTTCACAGTAACATTACTATTGGATCAATCATCAATAGATGCTTGGACTTTAAACATAATTTTGATTAGTGAAATATGTTTAAAGGACTCTAGTAACATCTGAAGATTGACCAATAATAATGAGTTTTGTATCAAACTCAAGAATAGAAGTCGGTATCACATAAATGAAAGTTCAACTTAAACTTTCATACTGGCAAATGTGATATTTCGTCTCTAGTTTGATACTCAGGAAATAAATACAATTGAATCAGTAAATTTTTTTGGATATTATTTGAAAGAATTTCTTTCAAATGTTCTTTTAGTATTGCAAAAGATTCCAAGATGAATCATTTGCTCAAGTTATTTGATTTCCTATAAGGAATCTCAAGTATTTGAAGAAATGACATTCTTTCAAGTATTGAGAATGAAATTCTTCATACTCTTTAAACAATAAGTAGTTCCCTGGACATCCCAAACCACTAGAAGTGGTATTTCAAGTCCTATTTGTGATATAACTTAAAGATATATCAAAGATTCTTAGCTTTGGAATCTGAGAGGCATAAGTGTATGCTTGGACTTGAGAAAGATCTCTAAAAATCCTGCAGGTAAGCAAAGAAGCTTTAGATAGTTTAAGAGATCTTAAAGATAAAGACTAAGTCTTTATTTTTATCGCAAGATCAACCAGACTTGATCAATCTTGGCCATGATTGTCCAAGTAATGTGCGATTAGAACTACTTTGTAGATTGCCCAAGTATTGGCAATAAAATTCCTTTTGGGAATTATTCACTCAAGTTCCATTTATTCGATGGAAAAATGTGAAAAAAAGTAAGTTGTTCCAAGTCTGAACAGAGTAAAGAAATTCCAAGAATGTAGTCTGCAACCGTGAAAATGGTAATTAAGTCTGTGGAAGGTAAAACATAAGTGTTTACCTATCCTTAAAGGGATTTTGGTACAAATCCAGAAAGCATGAGCGGATGCTTAGACTTAAGCAGTAGAGAGATTCCTGTAAAAAGCCCCGGCCGGGATAGGTACCTAAAAGCATTAGTACAGAAGGAATCTAAAGACAAGAAGTCAAAAGCTCTTGTCGCTACAAAATTGGTCAAGGGTAAACCAATTGAACTTGAATTCGAGAAAATTCAAGAACGTGGAATTCTGATTGATATTCTGTCAAAGAGGTTTTCAAGTTTCCAAGGCAAAGCACATGATTATGAGGTGATCATGCGAAGGAATCAAAACCTAGAAAAATCTAGTTAGAGGTAATGCCTGAAACTTCCAATTCTTGTAAAAGAATTGAAGAAATAAGGTACTCTATCAAGAGATGTTTAGACTTTAGGATAAGAATCACCCACACATTAATGTGAATATAAAATAGGGTGGAATGGGACACCAGATTTTATACTCAGATTGATATAGGAAAGATGGTATGGGACATCGAACCGTGGGATGAAAATTATCTTTTAGTCCTAGTTTAGATTTTGAAGTTAGGTTTCATCCTCAAGGGAATTAAGACTTCAAGAAAAGTTTAATTCGTAAAGGATGAAAGTAGTATCTTACGATACTTCAAGGTAACTTCAAGATTAAGGAAACTGAAGATATGAAGTAAGTAACTTCCAAGATCTTCATAGAACACTTCAAGTTTAAGTGTTATTGATCAGAAATATTTGATAAATTTTCTGAAAGAAGTTGGACTTTTACTTTGAGTTGATCTTTTCAACTAAAGATTCAATTGACTAAGTCAAGTATCAAGTTCCTAGTGTAACTTGATAAATTCACTCTTTTAGACTCAAAGAAATGCACAAGAATTGCATTCACGATTAGGAGTCAAAAAGACTGAATGTGACATGAACTTAGTCTCAAGTGAAGCATTATTTGAAAACTAAACTCATCGATAGAACCTCAGTGGGTCGACACACTGATGTTGGTTACCACACTAGTATCTTGTGGTTGGATGATGTTTTTGATTTTCTTTGTATCTTTCTGAGAATCCAGCTTATTTCTCTGAAAGATAAAGACAATGCTTCAATATCTTGTTGAAATAGATCTTTGAAAAGTAAAAAGTCCTGAGTCATCTAGTCTTTGACTCATAGCAAGTTTATGTATATTCGAAGTTTGAATTGGTTGTACAAAGTCTTAGTTATCTCTTTCCGCTTTCCAAATCTTTTGGAATTGACTTAGATATGGTATCTGATTCCTTTTTCAAAAGACCAGGGATAGCCGGTTAGAATTAGATAACTAACTTGAACATCCTAGATAGATGTTATGTATAAGAACCTTTTCAATCTTCAAAACATGATAAGTCTAAGTAGACTTATTCATTTGATTTTGCTTCAAGTTATAGCATAAATAATTTCCTAGAGTCCAGTATACTCTAGAATAAAGAAGTTAAGTAAACCATTGTACAGACATCTAAAGTTAGATGTATGGGACAACCAAACTTCAAGTTTTCCAAAACAAAATCAAGTGAATCAAGACTTCTCAAAGTCTTGCGAGGGGTAAGAATCTCACCTTCATTACTAAGCCCATGCACCAGTTCTGCCTAGAAATGGACTAGTAATTTGAATCCACCTAGTTCACATGTTTGTGCCTAGATCGCACATCCAGAAACTGTGAATTAGCCAGGGATGTCATTAGATCCACCCTCATTATTCTTCACTAGTTTGTACTTTGTCCCGTTCATCAAAGTACAAAACCAGATAGTGTTTTGAATCATTTGGGCAAGGATGCCACCACAGAGATGAGACATGTTCTTCCAGTTCTAGAACATGACCATGTTCTTCCAGTTTTAGAACATGAGGCTCGGGGGGTTGCCTACAGTTATATATATAGCTTTATTTTCGAGGACGAAAATCTTTCCCAAGAGGGGAAGAATGTAATAAAGTAAGTCTATGATCTAGGGATCCGATGGCTTCAGACAGATCTGAAATCGGATACCGTTTGGTCACTCGTCTGTAGGACCAAAGATCTCAAGAGTAGACTCAAGCATAAGTCATGTGCTCTCATATTCAAGTAATCCACTTAGCCTAGTGGTTAAGTCTCATGGTTGTGAAGGAGGAGGTCTTGGGTTCAACTCCCATGGGGAGCATGGGGAGAGAGTTTTGCCCAAAGAGCTCTAGAGCCTTCTAACTCAAGTTAACGTGAGTTAACTTGAGTTCAGTGGACTTAACTCAAGAGGTCAGTACAACAACCACTAGTGGACTCTAGTGGAAGGTACTAAAGTAGTGGTCGAGATCACTCCAGCCACTAATAGACTCTAGTGGTGGATATGAAAGGAGTGGAGGAGATTGCACATGCACTTGTGGACTCTAGTTACATTTGTGGTCCTCATTAGTTCAAGCAGCTATATATACAGGCATAAGGTTGGGAGGAGAGTCATCTCTCTAGTATGTGGTGGTCGTAATTCTTGTACTGTTGCAGCTCCCAAGCTATCTGCAATATCTTTCATCCTTGCCTTATAATCAGAAATTGATTGTGAGCTCTTCTTCTTGAAGGTTGTGAACTCAGCCCATAATGAGGACTTCCTTGACTTGGTTGTAGTTTGGAAATGCTCTTCCAAAGCATTCCACACATCTGTTGCACTTTCTAATCCTCTAATGTGAGGTAGAAGATAATCATTTACAACCATGTAAATGATGCTCCTAGCTTGAGCATCCTTTCTCATCCAATTTTTCAAATCTGCAAGCTCTTCCCTAGTTGGAACACTAGGATCTTCAAACTCAGGCTTTTCTTCTTCTCGTGTGATGAATGCCATCAAATCTTTGCTCATGAGGTGTGCCTCCATCCTCATGGACCAAGCTGGATAGTTCTCCCTATCTAGCTTATCAATCTGCAAGCTCTCTCCCATCTTTGATCTTCTGTGTCTGCAATTACTAAGATTTATGATGATATAGTGTACCTTTGATATGAAGCTTTAATCCTTCTTGATCCTTTGAACTCATGCTTTGTACTTCTTCAGGTTGTCTTCAAGAATTTGACCTTCTCCACCTTCAATTAGAAGAAACTTCAATATCTGCAACAATCGGGACTTCCAATGCTCTTACTTCACTTGTATTACACCTTCAACTCTGATACCACTATTGGAGACCTCTAAATCTCCAAAGGTTTGATCTATAATGATTTAAGAACACCTCTATATAAGTTATAGACCAAACTTTACATAAATGTTACTTTGATTTACCAAATCATTCATGAACAATTCTCTGAGTGAGAATTTTCCTTCCTTAAGAAGTCTACTTCAAAGATTGACTTCATTACCTGCACATATCTTCAGATTTCTTCAATCTAATGATATACATACCTCCATGCTGCCTTTGTGCAATCATATCAACCATTAGTCCTTCAAAAGAATCATTAAAGCTTTTATTTGATCATTAAGATCAAAAGTATGTTAGAAACTGTCTTCTTGAACAAGCGACTTTGACATAGTCAACTTCTAAGGTTGATTTCTCATAGCACAGATCCCATTTTGTTAAATGCTTTTAGCCATAGCTTCCTTACCTTCTAACTTAGATTTTGAATGCTGATTCATCAGAAACCTTACATTGTGCACTGAGATCCAAGCAAAACATTGACATGAAAAAGTGTGCGACTTTGAGAGGTCTACCTGCAGACTTTACATACACATGTTCCTATTGATCATACTCACAGCACGAAAGGGATTAGACCATGAAACTTTGAACATAGCTTCATTAGCTTCTAGATTAGATGTGTACAAAATATTTCCTGTCCACATGATCAGGCTGAGAGAAATTAGAGAAAAACTCGACGTTAACTTTTGAAGATGACTCTCTACACATCTATCTCATTGACACTTGGCTTCTAATGACCCTCTCACTTATTTGTTTACATCATTGACTTATATACATATGATTATAGACTCATCCCACATCTATTACATTACTCCTTATCATTCTAATGATCATCTACACTCATAGTACAAGAATTTTCATCTGTAATGTACATATGTATACAAGCTTTTCTTTTGAGATCTCTTCACTATATCCAGTGACTTCTTGACTTCATTCTGATCCTTGACTTGCTTCAAGCTCTTTATAATCATCAATCTGGGATTGCTTTGTTCCAACAGCTTAGCCACTGAGCACATTATTCTTGAGAAGGTTCACACTCGAGATAATGTTGCAGATGCTTTGACTAAAGGTCTACCACAGGATAACTTTCGACATTGTTGTCACTTGATGGGAGTTACTTGATTCATGATCTTACATAGTCACGTGTATATTGTGTAACATGCCTATCATTTGGGAGGTATAGTTTGTATACTTACACTCAAGTATTCTTTATCATTCTTTATTTTTCTCCCATAGTTACTTTGGCCATATTGGCCTTTAGTGTCCATATGAAAGGCCAAATGGCCACCAGACACTTCTTTGTATATGTTCTTTAGTAAAACATATAGTGGCCTGGTCAGTCACAGATAGTAAGTTCAGTTGTATATGTAACACTTAAGAAGTTTGTCTTTGTGCTCCTTGTGTACTGTGTTTTTCTATGTATTTTGCAACCTGTGTGCGGAGTATTGTGTGCAACCCTAGGAGCTTGGTTTTCTACTCTGAGGATATTGTCGTGGAGCTCTCGAGAAAGAGAGAGCACTATGGTGCATCACCATCAAAATACTTCAAACTATCCATCACAATGGACTCTAGATCATCGTCATCCTCTTCTTCTTTTATGACATCACTAGGGTCACATTCTTCTAATAAGGGTTCACACATGAATACAGAGATATCATAACCCTCCTCCTCATCACAATGAGGTGTCCATTGTTCTTCATTGATAGCAATGCCCATGGTGGCTAAGATTTTTGCCCAACCATGAGGCTCAAATTCCTCATCTAGAAAGATCATCAGTGTGAAGGTTGGGTTTCTAACTAGTCTATCTCCTTGAGAAGTTCCTTATTCTCTTGCTTTTAACCACCTTTCCTCTTCTTCTGAGACTTTGCACATCCACAAGTGAGTATCTTCATGCATCCACAATGGATCAGAAGAAATTTTAGAATTCTCAAAGATTGAATCTGCTTGCACCTTGTGTAAAAGAATACACTCTAGGGATGGTACATATTTGAAAGTACAATCCTTTAGAGTGACCTTGGTTGTGATCCCTAAGTGCTCCAAGTACAAGGAGTTGGTTCCCCAATCTTGCACTATTTGTAGTTGTCGTAGGAAGGGTCTTCCTAGGATCATCTCATAGACATTATTTTTACCACAGTCACATATAGCAAAGGTGTGTTCAAACTCTACCCCACAAGCGGTTAGATTTATTCCTTCTAGCAACCCTAGAGGTCATTCAACATGGCCATCAGCCATTTGAAGTTTCATTCTAGTTGGTCTTAATGCACGTTTACCCCATTACTTCCACAAGGAGGTGGTCACAATCGCAATACCAACACCTGGATCTAATATAGTTCTGGTTGTGTAACCTTGGTAGGTGATTTGAAGATAAGTGTTACTTTGTTCACCCTCACTCATGTCTCCTATTTTGTCTAGAGGTATCTCTGGTACTTTCTGTTTAGAGCTTGCTTTTGACATATTGGAACCAAGCTCTAGAACTTGATTCGCCATGTTTCCATAACTCGTTTTACTTTGAGCAACTCTTCTAAGGTGAGATGACACTGAACCTTAGTGTTCTTCACGACTTCAGTGTTTCTTGGAACCATTGATTCTTCATTTCTTATGAGTATTGTGGGAGCTCTGATCTAAAGAGATTCAAATTCCCATGGGTGTGTGAATTGTGGCAACTCTTGTAAAGAATTAGATTCAAAATCTAATCTTTCATCTTCTTGTTGCTCAGCTTGATCTATGTAGATAGATGGAATGTCTTGGGGAAATTGATCGTGAAGGTCATCAATCTCAAGAATAGGAGGGGGATTGTCCTTCTCCTTAGCCCATTTCTCTTCTTGTATTTTCTGCAAGAACTCTTGAGAGTACCGTTGAATCGAAAGAGGTGTTTCACCATCCATGGAATCAGGAACATAAACTTTCATTGGTGGTGAGCTTTCTCTTTCAACATTGTGTTGAGCCTGTGGAGGTAAAGAAACCTATGACTTGTTTACCAACTACTCTAATTTTTCTAATAAGCCCTCAAAATGTAAATTTGGTTTGATAGATTTTTTTGATTGAACAATTGATTGATCTCAAGCATAGGTTGAGCTAGTTCTATTTTCATGCACATTTTTGTCCATTCAATCTCTAAATCTGCTCTAGGGTAACTCTTGTCTATGTTTGCAACTATTGGCCCTTCTTGAAGTTGAGCCTGGTAGGCCTTGAACATCATGTCCAAGCCTTTTGGGGTTAGATCTACGAGAACAGACCCTGGTTCTGGTCTATTTACAATGAGTGGTGGTGGTATGAAGTGGAGTGGATGGATTTTGGGCATGCAAGGGGTTTTGAAATGCAATGTCTGCTATTTTTGTTTTTGCATCTTTTAGGCTTTCTTCTAGTTTCGATAACTTTCTAGCCCACTTATGATTGGCCTTTTCCTTGGTATCCTTCCATGTTCTTGTTTTCCTCTTACTAGGCTCTCCTGATTCACTTGACTCTGATTGTTCAACTGGTTTGGCCTATTTTAAAGCTTGTGCCCTAGTGACTACTCATATAGGAGCCATGTTCATGCTACTTGAACTTGAATCAACCACTAAGCCTACCACATTAATTGGTGTAACCTTGGGTGCACTGGAGGGGTTCCTGGGGTTCCACAATCAAGACAAAAGCCTTGTATTGTTATGTTTTGTCCTTGTCCCAGAGCCGATGAGTGGGGAAATTCACAAACTCTATCTATCTATCTATCTATCTATCTATCTATCTATCTATCTATCTATCTATCTATCTATCTATCTATCTATCTATCTATCTATCTATCTATCTAACTTTTTATCTATCTAGCTATCTTCTTCACTGAGAGAGGTGTGAAGAAGAATGGGCGTTTACTACTGTAAACACCCATTCTTCTTCATGAAGGGTAACCTGTTACTTAACCACCATTGGGTTTTCTATGTGATGCAGATCATTCACTATATGCAATGAAGGGTGATGATGGCATCATGATTGTGGTTATTTATGTTGATGATTTGATTTTAGGTGGTGATAATGAAGAAAGAATCAAAGAGGTAAAGCAACTTCTTATGCAAGAATTTGACATGAAAGATCTTGGTGTGCTACGCTATTTCTTGGGCATTGAGTTTATACATACAGAAAAGGTATATGGATGTTGCAAAGGCAATATGCCTTGAATATGCTGCAAAAGTATGGTATGGCTCAATTTCTATGCCATTGGATCAGAATTTGAAGTTAGATACTACATCAGGTGAATCATTGGAAAATGCTACTATGTACAAGAAAGTTATGGGAAGTTTGATATATCTCACAATTACAAGGCCTGATCTAAGCTAAACTGTTGGATTTTAAAGTCAATTTATGCAAGTTCCCAAGAAGCCACATTTAGATGCTCTAAGGTGCACTCTATGTTATGTGAGTGCTACTTTTGATTATGCATTGTTTTATGAAGCTGGTGTAGATTTGCAGGTTCATGGATATACCGACGTAGATTGGGCTGGTAGCATTCCAGATAGAAGATCTACTAGTGGCTTTCTATTCTCACTTGGGAGTGCAACTATTACATGGAGTAGCAAGAAGCAACCTACTGTTGCTTTGTCGAGTATAGAGGCTGAGTATAGAGGTGCTGCAATGGCAGCATGCGAAGCATTATGGCTTGAGATGCAACTTGCAGATTTAGGTGTGGAAGTGAAAATGCCTGTCACCATCTATTGTGATAATCTTAGCAGCATACAATTAGCATGGAATCCTATTTTTCATGCTAGAACAAAGCATATCGAGGTGGATTATCACTTCATCACAGAGAAGGTATTAGTAGGTGATATCGATCTTGTTTATGTGAGGATAGATGAGAAGGTTGCTGATATTTAGATCTTCATGCATATAGCCTTTCTTCATGAAGGGTAACCTGTGAGACTTTCCAAATTGACATGCACTGCATTTATAAATCATGTGTTGTTTTTGTTGAGGTTATGTGATGTCGCGGAAAAAGCTTGTTCACTAACAAGACTGCGGAAAATTGCCATGCCTCAACTAGAACTAAGCTAAAGTGATGTTAGAACACCTCTATAATCATCAGTAGCTTAGCAACCTGAAACCTTTACTACTGTTTTAGTGAAAACTAAAATTTCACTTTACAGAAAGCTTCGCGTTTCCTTCAAGCTTTAAATCTGAACTGATTTACCTCAAACTTTACACTACCGTGTTTGCTTACAGTTAAATAATCTCTCCATCACTTAACTGTGTTTTGAACTCACCGTAATTTCACCGGAACTTCACCGGACTGTCACCAGAATGTCACCGTAATGTTACCCGAATGTCATCGGAATCAACTGCAATTTTGTTTGTAGTTACTTCAAATGATTGTTGATGAAGTAAGGAAGTAATACCTGAGCTTCCTTCAGTAAATGAATACTATCTCAAGTTTAGGGAAAAACTTCACTAGTTTTGGATGTCTTTATGGTCAGACTTTGTACTGTGTACATGTCCCGTTTCATAATACTATTTTGATCAGTTTGTAGTTCAGACTCCTTGCTTCAAGATGAGCTATCACTCATGAAAATCTTTACACTGTGCTGTGAGACCTAACTCTCAGAAGTACCAAAAAACTTTTACTGAGAAAAACTGTAACTATTAACTAACTTTCACAGTAACATGAAATCACTTAGATTTCTTCACATACGAAGAATGTGCTCAAACTTCTTCCACATGAACATGTGTTTTCTATTAGAGAAGATGTGTACAAAATAGCTTGGCCTCACTTTGCTCATAGCTATGGAAAACTCTCCTACTCTGAGTAGTTATTCCTTATCATCTCTCTCAGATGAATACCAGACACTTCAGGTTCTATTATTCATCTCTATATACACAATCTCTGGCGTCTTCTACAGATGCGCTTCTAAGCTTTCTATCTGAGCTCACCTTCTTCACTCATATATATACATTTTGTTCCGAGATTCAAAACTCGTATTTTTGGAAGTTTCTATGAACTATATTACAATCGTGAATTTGTCCCTTCACTAAGGCTTGATTTTCTGAATGCTTTGTTTCTGCTTCTCTTTGTCTTTCTTTCATCTTTATGTCTGTCTGTATGTCAAATTTGTGAGTGATTCTTCAACACCTCCCCCTCAATCACTAATTTGCATTCTCTGATCTTTCATATATTCTTCTTTTCTTTTATACCTACCATTTCTTTGAATCTACTTGTCTTTACTCCATCTAAGCTCTTTCTCAGAATATCTGCTATCTGATCTTTTGTAGATGTGTATACTATTTCAATCTCTTTTTCCATTACCTTTTCCCTCAGGAAATGATATTGAATTTCTATGTGTTTTGTTCTTGCATGAAATACTGGATTTGCTACAAGATACAACGAGCTCATATTATCTCCATGTATGGTAGGTATACCTTGATCAATACCCATACTTTTGAGCAAGGTCTGTATCCATATCACTTCTTTAGCTGCTTCCACAAGTCCTTTATATTCTGCTTCTGTTGACGATAAAGCTACTGTATGCTGCTTCTTTGAACACCAGCTTACAAGCTTATCTCCCAGGTATATCATATACCCATGTGTTTGCCTTCTGTCATCTCGACTTCCTGCCCAATCTGAGTCACTCTATGCTCTCAGTTTTATATCTGACGTAAAAGGATAATATAATCCTTCTTTTATAGTTCTTTTGATATATCTAAGAACTCTTTGTCCTGCAACCCAATGTTGATCCTTCGGACAATGCATGAACTGTGATAGAACTCCCACTGCATAACTGAGATCAAGTCTTGTTAATGTAGCATAAATTAAACTTCCCACTAATGACTAATACTTCTTCATATCTTTAAACTCTGCACCACCATATTTGCTGAGTTTATGATTTACTTCAAGCGGTGTTGAAGCTTCTCTGCAATTCTCCATGTTAAACTTCTTTAGTAAGTTTAGGAGATTCCTTTCTTGCGAAACATATACACCATGATTTGTATATGTGACTTCCATTCCAAGAAATTATGATAACTTTCCTAGATCACTGATCTTGAACTCTTTTTCAAGTAATGTTTTTACCTCCTTGATTCCTTCATCTGAGGTCCCTGTGATTATAATGTCATCTACATAAATACAAATGTAGATCATACCTTCATCTGTTGTCTTAATGAGTAGACTTGCATCAACCTTTGAGCTTTGGTATCCAAGGTCATTGAGATACTTCACAAGTCTATAATTCCAAGCTCTTGGAGCTTGTTTCAATCCATAGAGAGCTCTTCTTAATATGCAAACATGATTTGGGTAACTGGAACATACAAACCCTTCAGGTTGTTCCATGTAAACTTCATCTGATATATATCCATTTAAAAATGCATTCTTTATATCCAGTTGACTTAGCTTCCATCCTTTTGATGCTGCTATAGCAATCACTGTCCTTATGGTTGACATCTTTGCCATCGGACTAAATGTCTCATCATAATCTATGCCATGCGTCTGAGCATAGCCTTTGACTACCAGTCTAGCTTTGTATCTGGCTATCCTTCCATCTGCAAGTTTCTTAACTTTGTAAACCCATTTATTTCCATTCACTTTCTTACCATTTGGTTTTGGAACAAGTTCCTAAGTCTTGTTCTCTTCCAGCGCTTTAAACTCCTCCTTCATTGCTTCTTGCCATTGTTCCTTACCTTTTGCTTCACTGTAATTCTGAGGTTCTTCATCTTCCTTTACTAAGTAAGCATAGTTTTTCTGAGTCAAATAAGAAGTGTCATAGGAATACCTTGTTGGTTGTTTCCTTACTCTGTTTGACCTTCTTAACTCATATTCTTCATGTGTATCTGAATACACATCTTCATCAAATCTTGGTCCATCTTCGTTTCTCGTACCTGATCCGATCCTGGACGTGCTTGCCTGCATATGATCTTCATCTCCATTTACCTGCATATGTGATTTACCTTTTTCTTATCTCTTCTTCAAGTGTTTCAACACTATGCTCTTTATCTGTATACCAGCTCTTTCCTTCATCAAATGTCACATCTCTGGAAACAATAAACTGTTTGGTTAGAGGACTCCATAACCTATAACCCATCTGTTTTTCATCATATCCGATGAACACGTATTTTTTTGCTTTTGGTTCAAGCTTATGTCTCAGTTGTGATGGTACATAAGCATAAGCAACTGATCCAAACACTTTACAATGATCAAGTGTTGGTTTCTTACCCCACCAAGCTTCATAAGGGGTCATTCCATTTAAAGCTGTACATGGTAATCTATTTACCAGATATGTTGCTGTGTTTACAGCCTCAGCCCAAAGATAATTTAGACAATTCTTCTCCTTTAGCATCGCTCTTGCAAACTCAACTAGAGTTTGGTTTCTTCTTTCTACTACTCCATTTTGTTGCGGTGTATACCTGCAAGTTATTTCTCTTTTGATACCTGCATTCCACAGATAATCATTGAACTCTCGAGAAAAATATTCTCCTCCTCCATCAGACCTTAGTCTTTTAAGTTTCTGTCCTGTAAGTCTTTCAACATATGCATGAAAATGTCTGAAAGCTTCAAATACTTTTGACTTCTCTTTCAAAACACAAAGAGTTATCCATCTTATTGCATCATCAATAAAAAGAACGTAATACCTTGAGCCACTGATAGAGCCTTCTTTTGTCGGTCCCCATACATCTGTATGTATGAGCTCTAGCACACCATCGTGTCTGTAACCATTTTTCTGAAATGGTAACCTGTGGGCTTTTCCCATCTGACAGGCTTCACACTTGTGAATCATATGTTGATTCTTCATATTTGGTAATCTTCTCACGGATTGTTTCTCCACCATAGATTTGATTCCTGTTTCATTAAAATGTCCTAACCTCTTATGCCAGAGGTCTAACTCTGTAAATACCTCATCACCATGTGTGATCAAGGCTTGACCAACATTCCCTAGTACTTTAAGAATAAAAAGTCTACCTTCCTTTTTACCATGGACAATTTGTTTATATCCATTCTCTGGATCTTCAACAAATACTCCTTCATTTGTAAACCTGACTTGAAAACCTTTTTCTACTATCTGACCCACACTGATCAGATTCTTCGAGATTGTTGGAACATACAAAACATTTGTTAGTAGGTCAGCTCCATTCTTACACTTTACTTTTCCAATTGACCTTACATTATGTTTTGTGTTATCACCTATTTGTACTGTATGATTTGAAATACCTCCTTCAAGTTCTGATAACAATTCTATATTTCCTCACAAATGATTTGAACAACCAGAGTCAATCTAGAATACCTTGAGGTCTTCATTCTCTGATATACTTATCGAGTTCATCATTAATGTTGTATGACCGTCATTTTGCGTATCATTCGCATAGTTGTAGTAGGTAGTGTTGTGAGACTGATTCTGTCCCCAACTTCTTGCTCCACCTCTACCATATCCGCCTCTTTGGCTTTATCTTTCTCTTTGATATCTTCCGCTTCTGCCTCTACTGTTATTGTTCTGATTCTGACTTAATCCGTGAGAATTATGCCAGCAATCATGAGCCAAATGATTGCTTAATCCATAGATCCAACAAGTCTTCTTGTTGTTAGTCTGATTACCTCTTCCTTTACCTCTTTTACTTCTTACGTTACCTCTTCCTCTTGCAAAATTTGCTTGAGTAGTCATTTCTTCTTCATCTTTTTCTTTACCTTTATCACCTTTCTTCTTATTCTTTGCATACATAGCCGAACTATGTCCTTTATCTCCATATGTCTTCAAATCTTGCTCAAACGTTAACATTAGTCCAAGCAACTGATTTAAATCTGTTACAAAATGATTTAAAGAAAGTTCAGTTGAGAGTACGAAAGGTTTCCACCTTTCATCTCCTCTCAGTCCTGCAAGCACTTGTGCTATCAACCTGTGATCTTCGATATCTTCATCAATAGATCCAAGACTATCTGCCAAGTCTTTCACCTTAGTGACATAATTGCTAATGCTTTGACTTTGCTTTTTCTTGAACGTTATAAACTCTGACCATAAGCTAGCCTTTCTAGCTTTGGTAGTGTTTTGGAAATGATCTTCCAACGCACTCCATATGTCCTCCGCTTTCTCCAGACCTCTAATGTGCGGTAGTAGATGATCTGTAATGGTATTGTAGATATAAGCTCTTGCCGTTGCATCTTTCTTCTGCCACAGCTTCAAGGCTTCTAATTCTTCTTTCTTTGGTTGACTGTCGTCTTCGAAATTCGGCTTCTTTTCTTCTCCTGTCACATATATCATTAAGTCCTTACTCATAAGTAAGGCTTCCATGCGCATTACCCATGCGGGATAATTATCTCTGTCCAATTTGTCAATAGAGATATGATCTGCCATAATCTTTTTGTTTCTGTTATTTTCGGTGAGTATAACATTAAAGGATTTTACCTCTTGTAAACCTTTACCCTTGAGAATTACTTCGAATGTTTCTTGACGCCGTTTGTCGTTGATCATCTCATCTTTCACCTTCCTTGTGAAAATTCTTCAAATTCTCTTGTATCTTCACTTTCGTTTACTCTTGAGGACCTTTCTGTTCTTTATAACCTTTTCTGCTCTGATACCACTTCTTGAGGTTATGTGATGTCGTGGCAAAAGCTTGTTCACTAACAAGACTGCAGAAAATTGCCACGCCTCAACTAGAACTAAGCTAAAGTGATGTTAGAATACCTCTATAATCATCAGTAGCTTAGCAACCTGAAACCTTTACTACTGTTTTAGTGAAAATTGAAAATTCACTTTACAAAAAGCTTCGCGTTTCCTTCAAGCTTTAAATCTGAACTGATTTACCTCAAACTTTACACTATTGTGTTTGCTTACAGTTAAATAATCTCTCCGTCATTTAACTGTGTTTTGAACTCACCGTAATTTCACCGAAACTTCACCGGATTGTCCCAGAATGTCACCGTAATGTTACCGGAATGTCACCGAAATCAACTGCAATTTTGTTTGTAGTTACTTCAAATGATTGTTGATGAAATAAGGAAGTAATACCTGAGCTTCCTTCAATAAATGAATACTATCTGAAGTTTAAGGAAAAACTTCACTAGTTCTGGATGTCTTTACGGTCAGACTTTGTACTGTGTACATGTCCCGTTTCATAATAGTATTTTGATCAGTTTGTAGTTCAGACTCCTAGCTTCAAGATGAGCTATCACTCATGAAAATCTTTACACTGTGCTGTGAGATCTAACTCTCAGAAGTACCAAAAAACTTTTACTGAGAAAAACTGTAACTGTTAACTAACTTTCACAGTAACATGAAATCACTTAGATTTCTTCACATACGAAGAATGTGCTCAAACTTCTTCCACATGAACATGTGTTTTCTATTAGAGAAGATGTGTACAAAATAGCTTGGCTTCACTTTGCTCATAGCTATGGAAAACTCTCCTACTCTGAGTAGTTATTCCTTATCATCTCTCTCAGATGAATACCCGACACTTCAGGTTCTATTATTCATCTCTACATATGCAATCTCTGGCGTCTTCTGTAGATGCACTTCTAAGCTTTCTATTTGAGATCACCTTCTTCGCTCATATATATACATTTTGTTCCGAGATTCAAAACTCGTATTTCTGGAAGTTTCTATGAACTATATTACAGTTGTGAATTTGTCCCTTCACTAAGGCTTGATTTTCTGAATGCTTTGTTTCTGCTTCTCTTTGTCTTTCTTTCATCTTTATGTCTGTCTGTATCTCAAATTTGTGAGTGATTCTTCATCAGTTTTGACAAGTTAGGGAGTCCAAGTACACTTTGGTCCCTGCAAATTTGCTTTAATAATCTTTCACCAATGTGTGCCAATCTCTTGTGCCATACATATAGTTCTATGAGTGTTTGATTACCATAGTTGAAGAGAGCTATGTTCCTTGTGTCTTGCAACTCAAAGGTGAATAATCTACCTATTTTTTCACCCTTTGCTATTCTTCTGAACCCTTGGATAGGGTCTTCCACATATGCTCATCCTCTTGTGAACCTAACTTGCAATCCTTTTCTACTATCTGCCCAACACTTATCAAATTCTTTGTAATGGTAGGGACATAGAGTACCTTACTGAGTAGGTTGATGTTTCCATCAGGTGCTTTGACATTTCCTATTTTCTCCACAGGATGTCTTGTGTCATCTCATGTTTGTACCTCATGCTTATTCCTTGGATCTTCCAAGTCTGATAGGAGAGCTACATTTCCTACCACATGATTGGAACAACTTGAATCTATAAAGAAACATGGTCATCAAATTTACCTTGTGGCTTCATCATCCACTTTCTTTGACTTTTCTTTTTTTTCTTTGGACTTGCTTTTATCAGTATATAAAGCTGAAGATTGATTACCTTTAGAGCTTTCTCCATTCTTGATAAGTTTTGCCTCTTGAGTGAGTAATTGTCCAATAAGTATATTGAAATCAGGTACATGCATGTCCATGTACAAATCCATAGCTGTGGTGAATGCTTCCCACTTGTCATCTGCTTTCAATCCATTGATGAATTGCCTTACAATTTGTTCTTCATCTATTACCTCTCCAATGCTTCCCAACTGATCAGCTATGTCCTTGACCTTTGTGACAAAATCAATCACATTTTGTTTGGGAGTCTTCTTGAGGGTTGTGAAATCCAGCCGTAGTTGATGCTTTCTAGCTTTGGTACTTGAAGAGAAAATGGCTTCATGTGCATTCCACACTTCCTGAGATGTCTCACAACTTCTAATGTGAGGCAACAAAAAATCTGAGATAGAGTTAAGGAGGTATGACCTTGCTAATGCATCTTTGGAACACCATGTGTTCAATCTCTCTTGCTCTTCTTGTGTTGGTTGAATCTTGTTTCTGAATACAGGTATACCTTCATCTCTAGCCACATAACTATATAAACTTCTTCCTTGGAGATAAGCTTCCATACTTAATGACCAAGCTGATTAATTAACTCTATCCAATTTTTCAATTGATGAAGGAGATCCATCTCCCATCTTTGCTCTAATACCACTGTGAAGAGATGGATAGATATGTGCTTGAAGATGAAGTGGTGCTGCGAAATCCTTGCACTACACAAACCAAATGAACTCCACGAGTATGTGGTGGAACCTTTTAGCTTTCCAATGGATGTGTTAGACACCCTATGTACCTTGGAAGATCAATCTCAAAAAGATAGATCAAAACAAATGAGCTGGAATTAATTCAGAGGTGAAAAACTTGCTATTTTGATTCGTACACCTGTCCAATGTTTTGAACAATTCTCTGAGCACAAC
>CM035410.1:85104464-85131964 GCA_020310875.1 Ceratopteris richardii
GTGCATAAAAAAATGTGAATGTCTTCTTTCAGAAATGGTATTTCATGGTGGGGATGTTCATCTAAGAAAAGATCCAAAGCTTTCACAAAATACTGGTGATGTACTACAGGATGTCTCAATGGGAGGTGCAAAAGCAAGGAGATTCTTCAGCAACCATGATGACAAACAACTAAACGCCATGTGGAATTGTTGGAAAAAATTTTGTGAGGTCACGACTAATGTAAAAAGCAAACCAGAAATAGCAAAAAAGAGAATGGAGGTGTGGGTCAAACTAGATAATCTTTTCAAGATCATGAGGCAGCAGGTAACATCAAAAAGTTATGTGACAAATTTCAGAAAGGCGACCACAGAGCTTATAGAAACCATCATAGAGGCATGGGGTGCCAAAGACATAACATAATACTTGGTGAGTTCCAAAGATATTTTATTCAATTTATTTATTTTTAATTGAAATAAAGATCTAATGAGATTCTTCTGCTCTTCTAGCATATTCTTCTTGTGCATGGTGCATTCTTTGCAGAAAAAGAACCACTTGCCATGTGGAACACCCAAGGCATAGAAAAATCTCATTATCAAGCAAGCACAAGCTTCTTTAGGTGTACAAGGAAAGGAGGAGGAGTAACAAAGAGCAATGCCTTCAGAGAGCTTTTTGATTGGTTCTTTAAAAGACAATTACAAAGGACCTCATGCCAAATATAATAAGAAGGATATGACTATCACCAGGCAAAATCATCATGTATCAATATCACAAAATGAAAAAGACTACATTTCAAACAAAGCTTTTATATTTGCAATGTCTTTTATTTCATGTATGTACATTTCATGATGTATTAAGCTTTGAAAAGAAATATGTCTATTACCATCAGATGACTTTGACCAGAGAATAGATCATGGATCAATAACAATTAATATTAGGCCATGGATCAATTACACCAAAAAAATTTGCAATGTCTTATATCACATTGGGCAATTTTTGTATATGTACATTTGTTGAGATATAGAATTTGAAAAAATGAAGTCATTCCTTGAGCCTCTTTAAAGAGCTTGGCTCTGGCAAATCACCTGTATATATGAGGAACTCTTTTCTCCTGTATCCAGCAATTCTTTTTAAATCTGACACCCCTACAACCATTGCATAGCTTGAATAACAAAAAAAGTACCCTGCCCTTGAAGCATTGAGTCCCGGGGCATATCCAAAAATTCTGAATGCACCTGCTCTTTCAAGTAGCAAAACTCTGAAAGCATTAAAGGGTATTGGAGTAAAAGCCATGTATTTTGATAGAGTCCTCAAGCAGAACAATGCAAAGTCTGGCTCCTCACTATAATGCTTGTGAATAACACAAAAAGTGTCTGGGTTCAAGTTTGGAAGATAGTGGATAATAGAATGAATATCCACCTTTGCTTTTCCTTTCTCTTATATGGCTTTTCTTATTCCCTTGCTCCTGCCAAGGTAACTGTCTTCATCCAATAAAGTTAACTGTGGTAAAAATGAAAAAACAAGGTCAGATGAAGTGCAAGCACACTTTAGGAGTCATGAAAAGTAACTTGAAACAATTAGACAAAAAACAAGAGACACGACTGATGCAAGCGATTAGGGTCTTTAGAGAAATTCAGACGGTCATTATCGCTTGCATCGGTCGTCATCAATATCTCTTTGCAAACTACCTAGAAACATGTTATATTTATTGAATGAGGAGAATTCTTACAAGCCAGATATCTATTATCAATGTTGCATGCAGCTCCTAGACACGACCGATACAAGCGATAAGGCCCAACGAAAAATATCCGATGGGCCTTATCGCTTGCATCGGTCATGATCGATTTTTGACACTTCTAATGGAGAGCTTGGACAAATCCGATACAAGCTAGAGATTTTGCATCGGTCCCATCTCATATCCTTAGCCTAAAATTCTTGAGAATATAGTTAACTCTATACCTTGACGTCATCTTCCTCAAGTCTAAACACGACCGATGCAAGCGATAAGGCCCAACGGAAAATATCCGATGGGCCTTATCGCTTGCATCGATCGTGATCGACTTCTCACAGTCTAAATGGAGACCTTGGAGAAAACCGATTGTCGCATCTCATCTCCTTAGCCTTAAAATCATGAGAATATATTTTACTACATACCTTGACCTCATCTTCCTCTTCAAGTCCGAACATGACCGATGCAAGCAATAAGGCCCAACGGAAATTATCTGATGGGCCTTATCGCTTGCATCGGTCGTGGTCGATTTCTCACTAAAAATGGAGATCTCGGACAAAACCTTAAATTCATAAGAATATATTAAACAACATAACTTGACCTCATCTTCCTCCTCGATGAGCTCTTTTGAGTCAATACAAATTGTTCCTTTCTCCTCAGCAACATCCAATAATGAATAGCCGCACCCAAACGAGTATATTCCAAGTTGCTTTTGATGCTCATCAAACTCTTCATCAGAAAGTCTTGGCTTCTCTGAGATAGCTTTCTCAAAGCATTTTGAAAGAGCTTGTGATGAATCTTTGAATTCTTCATTAGACAAATCCAAATTAGGATGCAAAAATTCTTCTTTTCTTTCTCCTTTCTTATTGATGAATCTCCTTGCAACTTCTTCTGACTCAACTATAGGTGCAAGGCAGTAGTCCTCCCTTAGATTGAAAAGTTCCTGAATGTAAAATAGAGGTATAAACTCTTTTTCAGAGATAAAGTAACAAGGTAGATTTGGGAGAAGTAGGGACTTCTCACACACTTGAACTTCTTCAGTTGGCTCCCTTATTGCAATTTCTGCTTTAAAAGTGGCCACATCAAAACCTTTGACATGCTCTTCTTCTGCTTGGAGATTGATCTCCTCAACAATCTCCACGACACCTTTCATAGTTTTTGAGCTTCCCTCAAGTGTCAGCTCTAAGAAAGGCTCGTCTTCAACATGAACATTTTCCTCCTTTTCAACTGAGATGTGATCAAGCCATATCAAGAAGGCAATGTTTAAAGGGAGCAAGCAGCATACCTTTTCATGCTCTGGGCATAAATCAAGCTTCCTTGGCAAAGGGGATATCCTTTTGCATTTTCTTGTGATTTTAGCCCTATCTATTGGATCCTTCCCAAAGATGTGAGGATGGACATAGGTTTTCAGAGAAATAGAAAGGATCTTTCCATTGATCAACCCCAAGAAAATCTCCCACTCATCCTTAATAGAACTTTTTGATTTCTCTAGGAGTTTTTCAAAATCAATTTTGGGGTTGAATATCGTCATTGCATCAGGAAAATAATCTATAATTAAACCCTCTTGAACCATGAAATCAAGAAGTTTCTCTGATGGAGAGACACTAAGGATCTCATTCATTCCCTCCATCTTAGCTGCAGCTTCTCTTGTATGTCTATGAGGAGAACACAAGCGATGCAAGCGACTAAAGTGAGTCAACGTAGGTCAAACGGGGAAAATCACTTGTATCGATCGTGTCGAGGACGAAAGAAAAATACACATGTAAATGAGACAAATTCTCTGAAGGTTCAAAATTTGAGTTTGTGAAGGAAGTAGCTATTTATAGGCAAGGAGGGAGGAAGTAACAGTCGAATGATGTGGACCAATCATTGAGTGCCATGTGGCAAAGCATATGTTGGCCAATCCAATGGTAGATGATGTGGACCAATCAAATCATGCCACGTGGCAAAAGATGTTGGAATTTGCAATGGCTATATGACGTGGACCAATCGTAGCATGCCATGTGGCACCAATGGTTCTCAGTTCTGGGACCTATTTAAGCTTCCCTATTAAATTCTTTCATTTTTTTTTGTCAACACTTTTCAAGCATCGAGGTTCCATCGCCACCAAGTTTTTAAGCTACTTCTTCACAATTTCTATAGAGAGCGCTCTATGCGTTAGGTAATATGGACACGACCGATCCAAGCCATCATGGTACATCCGAGATTTTTGGATAACCCTAATCGCTTGGATCGGTCATGTTTCTTAAATGGCATCGAGTGCTTGATCATAGCTTGCAAATTATGGTTTTCTTAGTGATGCTTGAGTATTATGCATTGTTACCTATATTTGAACTTGTATTTATTGAAATTTGATGATGAATTCATGGACGACCGATGCAAGCGATTAGGGACATCCGGGCATTTACGGATGACTCTTATCGCTTGGATCGATCGTGTCTTTGATAGTGAAAAGAGTCATTGATCATAGCTTGCAAATTATGCTTTTCTTAGTGATACTTGAGTATTTTGCATTGTAAGACATATTTGAACTAGTATTTATTGATATTTGATGATGAATTCAAGGACGACCGATGCAAGCGATAAGGGACATCTGGGCATTTCCGGATGACTCTTATCGCTTGGATCGGTCGTGTCTCTGACAGTGGAAATAGTCATTGATCATAGCTTTTGGAGAGTAAGTTTCCACTTTTCCTAATTCCTTGCCTAAAGACTCTCATTTTGTGCAGAGTATGGCTAGGACCAAAAAGACAGCAAGGAAGTTGTACCCTGAGGGTCAGGACCAAAATGCCCAGGAACAAAATGCCCAGGAGCAAAATGTCCAGGAGAAAAATCTCCAGAAGGTTCAAGCCAATGTATCAGACAAGCCTTCAAAAAAAAGGATCAAGTACCATGTAAAGTCCTTGAGGGAAATTAGAAGAGCTCAAAAGTCTGTGGGATTGTTGATCCCTAGACTTCCATTTATGAGAGTTGTCAAGTAGATCTCAGCCAACCTCTATTCTTTGATGAAGACCTCATCCTTTGTCAATGTGAGGTGGCAAAGTCAAGCACTGCTATGCCTGCAAGAAGCTGCAGAGGACTTTGCTATTGATTTTATGAATGATGCCTATTTATGTGCTGCTCATTCTCATAGGGTAACACTAATGGCGAAGGATTATGTTATTGTTTCAAGAATAAGATATAAATTTGATAAATCTCTGGTTCCTATGGATCACCATGATAAAAAATTCTTCGATATTTTAAATATACCTCCAGCTCGAGCACCCAAAACAACAGTTGTCATTGAAGAGATCAACCCTCAGGTCACTCATGATCATGAAACTAGAACTGCAACAAATAGTGAGGAGGAGAGGAAAAAGCAGGGATTATTTATAGAGGAAAGTGTCATCTTAACCCAGATTCAAAAGTTACAGAAAGCAAATAAAGAGCTCCTTAAGAAAGGAGATGGGCAGATAATAATTAATGTTGCAATGCCATGGCAAAAAGATTGGTTTCTTGACATTAGACCTGAAGACAACAAAATGTTGAAGGAGCTTCTATTGTCAGGATCTTGCTCACGCGCATACAAAGATTACGGATGCAAAAAACACACACAGAATAGACGCAACAAGAGACGAGACAGAACAGAGTATTGGGTTCAATCTCCCCCCATGCACTCTGTTTTGACAATCCACAGAGTGCATGTATTTATAGGAATTTTGATTACGTCGAAAAGATAAGAGAGCTGAGATAGATAGATGGTGTGTGCGCATATGAGTGAGAAATAGAAGAGCATAGAGATATAGAAGACGCCAGAGATCGCGTATATAGAGATAATAACAAAACCTGAAATGTCGGGTATTTATCTGAGAGAGATGGTAAGGAGAAACTACTCAGAGTAGGAGAGTTTTTCATAGCTATGAGCAAAGTGAGGCCAAGCTATTTTGTACACATCTTCTCTAATAGAAAACACATGTTCATGTGGAAGTTGTGCGCATTCTTCGTATGTGAATAAATTTGAGAATTTTCATGTTACTGTGAAAAGTTAGTTAACAATTACAGTTTTCTCAGTAAATGTTTTTCCGGTACTTCTATGAGTTAGATCTCGAAGTATAGTGTAAAGTTTTGTATGAGATATAGCTTATCTTGTAGCTATAAGTCTCAACTATAAACTGATCAAAGATTTCGGTGAAATGGACATGTACACACAGTACAAAGTCTGACCGAAAAGAGGCATTCAGAACTGTTGAAGTTTTTCTTTAAATTTCAGATAGAGTTCATTCAGTGAAGAAAGTTCACATGTGACTTCCTTACTTCATGTATACACATTTGAAGTAACTACAAACAAAATTGCAGTTAGTTCCGGTAAGATTCCGGTAACATTACGGTGACATTCCGGTAATAGTCTGGTGAAGTTCCGATGGAATTTTGAATTGAAGCTTGAAGGAAATATGAAGCTTTCTGTAAAGTGAATTTTGGGTGTTCACTAGATACAGTTATAAGTTTTCAGTTTCAGAAAGTTTGCTAAGCTACTGATGATTATAGAGGTGTTCTAACATCACTCTAGCTTAGTTTCTGTGGTGTAAGCGAATTCTGCAATAAGCGCTTCACCAACACATACTGATCGTCGTTGGTGCCTATCCATCTGTGATGAGACATACTTCGAAAATATTCTGATTTGATAATGGTGTAGTCAATCTTGGTCATGGACTCAATCTGGACCGCTACTCGCTCATTATGTGTATTGGCCATTTTTTTGAGTTTTTGCACCCATTCTGGGGCTTCTACCTCTAGTGTGTCCAATCCCTCAAAGGTTTGTTGACCACCCGACATTGGCATAGGAACATATGGCTCTTCATATGACTTATCCACTTCTATGGGTACCAATTCTTCTAGTTCTGGCTCGATGAGTGGGGAGGGTTGTCTTTCATATTGGAGTAACTTGCTTTGCAACTCTACGACCTGTTCTCTCAGTGCATTTACCTCTTCTGTAGTGGTGATAGAATCAGTGATCTTGGGTTGGGCTTCCTGCATTGTTAGCTGTTGACGGAGAGTATCCCGTTCTTTGCCCAACTCATCATGCGCTTCCAGTAGATCCACATAGCTTTCTAGAATTATCTTCATAGTCTCGGATGGCACAACTTTGAATCTTTCAGGGTCGATCTCCTAGGGGGAACCCTCCATGTCTGCCTCTAAATTTTCTTCGTTCTGCCTTTGCAAGTGCTTGTTCTCTTCGAGGGCAGTGGCCATGTGCTTTCTGAGTAAGGTCAGGTTGCGACGGCTTTTAACATGTTCCGACTGATAAAGTTCTAATAGAGCTGTTAGTTTTTTAACTTCAGAGGATTCAGATGGCTGGGAAGATTCCAAAAGGGTCTGGTGAGCGTGCTCAAGCGTAGTGTAGCATTGATTTAAGACAGTGTTTTCTACTTCCAAAGCTGCAAGCCTCTTCTGTAGTTGCTCTTGATCTGTAGTTATTTGGTGATGATGATCTTCTAAGGTTTGGTATTCTGTTTGCAACTGATGTACACATTGGGGTAATGTAGAAAACATGTTATCTACATTGATGAATGCAGGGAAGGTGGAGGATGTAGGGGAATGGGGAGGGGGAAAGGGATAGTGAATGATGTGGTCACGAGAGGTGATGTGGGTGGAGGGGGTATGTGAGATGGTGGTAGAGAGGGGGGAGGGAGTGGTACTGTGGCTGTTGATGTTTCCATGGTGTAAAAAGTGTGAATGTGTAGATGGGGACCGTGGGTGGAGTGGATGTGATGTTCATGAATATTGTTGTAAATGTGGGCATTGTGATCCCTCCAAATTGGGTGCCTTGTGAGATAGGAATCCCCATAACATATGTGGTGAGTGTTGAAGTTGGGGTGGTAGTGTCGTGTGGTGAGGTGAAATGTGTAGTGAGAGGTGGTAAGGGTGGTGATGGTGGTGCCTCGTGGTGTTCCTCTGTCTGTGTAGTGTTTCATGGTGTCGATACGTCTATGTGGATTTGCTTTCCGAAGCGAAGAGGACGGGTTGGCACTCGTTTCTCGAAGCGATGAACGTAAGCCATAGCCGAATGAATGGCCTCATCTAGGCCCAGGGCGTCCGTGTGCAGGTTCATGGACTCAATGAATTGTTCATCAACGCCTTCCTCTCCTAACATTTGGCTCATTAGCACCTTCCCTGTTTTGAGCGACATTTTGTGATGTTCCTGGACTCGCTTCATGGTTTCATATAATCTTTTTATTTGTGCCGAATAGGCTGGGGACTCGCTAGTTCTGAAGTTTCTTCGTATTCTTGATCATGTTCCTCGTCTGCTTCCTCTTCAGTCTCTTCTTCATCTTCCTCTACTTCTACTACTTCCGGTTGGGTTGGGGCTGAAGTTGTTGTAGTAGGTTATGGTCCTTGGTTGGCTTTGCTTCCGTCTCGAGGTTAGATTCATTGATCATCCTCAGTGAGATCATCCAAGGTGTAGCCTTGTGGAAATTCCAGGTCATAGGGAATCGGAGGGAAAACTAGATTAGGTCCCTCTGCACTCTGTCTCGGTAAGCGAATTGTAAACGGACGGACACGTCATGTTTGTGGAGGGTTCACCTCTGGTGTGGTGGTGGCTCCCCTTGCTTGGGCACACGGTAATTGGACTGCACCTCTCATTTTCTTTGATGGAGGACCCGTTGTTGAAAGCCGTCTCTGGAATTCCTGAGCTCTAGACCACACTAGTGCTCTTTGAATAGGCACGTCATAAGCTAAGCACCTGTAAATTATTCTTGTTAGTGCACAACACGCATGAAGCACATTCTTATGTTTCTTATTCCAACGTTGATGTGCTAGGTGGATTTGATCTATGATCCAGTGTGGTAAATTGATTGTGAGATCCTCTGTCTCCTCCAAGTACAAGTTGAACCAGATTCTTTTTGGTGGCATAGTGAATCGTTCTTGGGCGGGGAAGGCGAAGTGTTGCATGATCGTTCGTAGGTGGAGGGCGATGGTTGGTGTCATAGCTACCATGTCCTTGATTTTGTTGAGATCCTTGTGCTTCATTCTTTCGAGAATCATTGTTTCTTTTTTAGTGGGAATATGCATACCTTGCATGTTCAGGGCTTCCCGTACTAGGTTTAGGGTAAGCTTGTATCTCTTTAGTTCATGGCCAGGCATTAATGAGGGAAGCACAAAGGTGCTATCACCTCCCTTAGCTTTGCTAGGGGTGATGGTACTAATCAAATAGGAGCAACACAGGAAGTCCGGCTTAGGTAGGAGTGCCCGTAAGTAGCTATCCAATCCGGCTTTGGTCCATACAGATCGCATGACTTCTGCATTCTGGTACTTCTCGAATTCACGGGTGAAGAAATGGTATCTTCCCCATTTACCCTTAAACTCAATTTCTACCTCCCAAAAGTAGGTGCCTTCTCCCAATGGTCCTGTGACATCACTGAACCAATGTGCATGTTTCCCCAAGTGTGTCCCTGCGGAGGGTCCTGAATGGGAAGTACATGCACAACTCTAAGTTCTTGAGGCCTCTCGGTGAGTTGTGGTTCAAGGAGGAGGGTTTCAATGTCCACTATCTGGGCACTAGACACGGCCTGGGAGCTGGTACCTCCTGCTTCTGCCATGTTACTTCTTGTTTGCTGGTTCTGTGAGAATATAGAAGCATGTGTTAACATTGCAATGGACAAGATAGAACAATTTTTGTCCCCGTTACAACATTAACGTGAGGTTAGTGGGTTAGTGAGTGCTAGGTGCTTGTGTGTGTAGTTAGTGAATGAATAATCCTATGAGAAAATGAAAGATGTAGTATGAGAATGATGCAGTTAGTAAGTGGAGATGAATTTACAAATGGGGTCGGGGGGTTTATTACAAGCTTTGGGCTGCCAAACACAGTGGATGGCTTTTGGTTTTGATTTTGCGGAGACTCTGGAGGGCTTTATAAGAGTGTATGCTTGGAAATGAGGCTTTTTAGGGACCCATTTACAAGTGATTCTGCTCGTGCTCATGGGCGAATATGTGTTTGTGCGTGTTGAATAAAAGTGGGTATCAACTGTTCGAGTGAGTGAATCATGTTGTTCATGGTGTGATCTATGTGTAGCTATTTGAGCCCGCAAGCAAGCCTTAGGTACCCAAATTTGTCTTGATTGTGGGTCAACCTTCATCAACTTCTTGGGTACCCAGATAGACTTTGCTTTAGTAGAAGATGTTGTGAAAGACTTCTTATTAGTGTCCTGTCGTTGCTCACTAATATAAAGTTGGGCCAATGGTTGTGGCTGGACCACAATAGGTTGGTAGCCTTTCCGCACCCACACTTGTTTTGGTGGTTGAGATGCCATGCTTCGTACTTTCTTGTGGCTTCGAGCATAGGTCATCTGCTTCTTCTGCATTTGATCCGCCTTAGGTTGCCGTATCCCCATCGCCTTTGGAAAACAAGGGAGTTCCATCGTATCCCTGACTTCATTGTTGAGACAACCATTCCTCTGCATCACATAGTTTTGGACAAGAATAGCATCCTCATCTTCATGTGTACTCCTCGAAGGACCAGGAGTTTGTGCCTTTCCTAGTTCCTTGAGTGCTTCATTCTCTAATCAAGTGTAATGCGGTTCTGATTTACCCACACCTGAAGAAGTCCACTTCTTAGGTTTAGGTTAATTGCATGATCATAGATCTAGTCTTGACCCAATACAAGAGGTTCAATGAAATCCTCATCTTGACACACTAGTACTTTAACTGTCATCAGAACATCTTGAATGTAGAGGGGAAGTTCCACCTCACCCATGCAAGGGGTTTCCACACCTCCCAAACCTATGAGATATGCTTCAATAGGATTGACACTTAATTTCAACTTTTGACAGTAAGAAAGTTTAACCGCACTAGTGGCTACACCTGAGTCAATCAGGGCCCGTACAATCCTTGCACTTTTTCCTTGTCCTGTCTCTAAGGTTACAAAAGGACGTCGATCAACTATTCTATGGGGACTTACACTTGAGACTTCACACATAGCCATATGAGATCGTGGGTCCGCACAGTCATCTATCCTAGGCTGATCTCTACCCTGCCTTTGCAACTTCATCCTTCGGATTCGCTCCAATGCTTCTGCCTGTGCTCCTTTTCAAATTTGCTTTTCCTCTTCTTTACATTTCTTTGCAGTATTGAGTCCATTTAACATCTCCTCTGTGAGGGGTTCTTGATATAATTTGACTCTACATCCACTGATGTAACTAGGGAGGACATCATCTTCTAGTGTAGCTAGATGAACTGCTCACTCGTTGAGATCCTATTTATGATCATAGGTCCATAACCTCTCTTCTCTAGTTTCTGTGCATGTTGCTTCAAAGTGTAGACCAAAATTAGGTCTCCTGCTTTTAAGCCCTTATCCTTCACATGTGTGTTGAAATATGCTTTTTGCCTCTTCTTGGCTGCATAAATTCCTGCTGCAGCTCTCAATCGTGTTTCACCTAATCGTTCAAGATCAAAGATTCTAGAGGAGAGCTCATGGCCTGTCCAATCATGCTCTTGTGCTACTTTCAATGTAGGTATCAAAAAGTCCAATGGTAGCACTACATTTTGGCCAAATATCATCTGAAAGGGTGTGGCTTGGAGTATCGTTTTATAGGAAACTCTGTATGCCCAACCAACATGGTGTAGCTGTTTGTCCCAATCAGAGCATTTATTATTCACTAATTTGGTGAGCACATTGCATAAAATCTTATTTGTGCTTTCGGCTTGCCCCTTAGCTTGTGGGTGATAGGGGGTAGACTTCTTGTGTATAACCAAGAATTCTTGGAGCAGATTTTCAATAACTTCATTCAAGAAGTGATTCCCTCTATCACTTACTAGCTCTATAGTTAGCCCGTATCTAGTGAACACATTCTCAAATAAGAACTTAGCGGTCGTCTGAGCATTATTCTTTGTCATAGCCTTTACCTCTACCCACTTGGTTAAATAGTCTATGGACACAATGATGTATTCAGCATGGGAACTCTTGGCTGGGGGATTAATAGGTCCAACAAAGTCTATTCCCCACTTTGAGAATGCACGTCCACCCATCATAGGTTTCAAAGGCATCTCATCTTTGCGTATAGGATACTGAGTTTGCTGACAGACATCACACCTCTTCACATAGGTATGTGCATCCATGTGAAGGGTCGGCCACCAAAGACCTGCAAATAGTATGGCCTTGATCACTCGATGTGGTCCAAAATGTCCTCCTGCCACACCCTGGTGAGCAGTTTCCAATATCTTGAGATATTCGCTCTCATGGACACATAATCTGAGGTAACCATCTTTACCATGTATAGATTGTCACCAATGAGTGATTAATCTAGGGCTTCTTGTTCTAAACTTCTTTTTCTGGCCAAAATCATGTCTTGTGGGAATGTTTTCGTCCTTAGGAAGGCTACTAGTGGTTCACTCCAATCTGGCACTATGGACACTTGATAAAGAGTGGCATGTTCCACAGGTGGTTTAGTGCAACAGATCAGGCATTCCTTGCACAACTTATGGACGTCAGCCTCCATAGTCGGCCAATGCACTCCGAGTCTCCTTAATGTCTGTAGGGTTCGTTGCCTTGAGTAATGTTGCTCTAATGCACTTACATGTGATAATCGCAACCATTTTGCATACTCATCCTCTTCCACACAACAAGCTAATATCCCTTGATCTGTATGCTTGTACATACTCCCTGCCATGATAGTGTACTTCTGGAATTTACTATCTCCCTATCCTATGTGTTTATTACTTGGTGGTTAGGCCTGTATGTCAATACTAGCACTAATGGCTTAGCCCACTAAGGTACCACTTCCAAATTAAACAAGTAAGCATCAGGAAGATCATGTGATACTCCTTGCGGTGCTTCTCTAGATGTTAGTCTTGAGAGGTGGTCCGCTCTCAAGTGAGTCTTGCCTTTCCTCACCACAACCTCAAAGCCATATTCCATCAGTAAGAGAAACCATCTTACTAGTCTGCCTGTATTGCATGGCTTGTTTACCAAGTATAGCAGTGCCTGATGATCAGTAAAAAATTTAAACTTATTTGTAAGCAAATAGTGTCTAAACTTTTTAACTGCATATACCATGCATAATCCTTCTCTCTCAGTAGTGGTATAATTTCGTTCAACTACATTTAATTTTCTACTAGCATAGGCAATTGGAAGATCCATATTACCTTCAATAGTAGGTTGTGCAAGCACACATCCAATAGCATAATTGGATGCATCCACGTGAACATGAAAGGGCTTGTTCCAATATGGTGTGGTCAAGATTGGTGCTGAACAAAATCTTCTTTTGAGCTCATTGAAAGAGTTTTCACATTCATCAGTCCACTCAAACTTAGTCAAAAGTCCGTATAGAGGTTTTGCAATGATGGCGTACATGTGTATAATGCATCGTTAATAACCAGAATGCCCCATGAAAGCTTGTACCTCCTTGACATTCTTTGGCCTAGGTAACTCTGCAATAGCTCTAACTTTTTCCTCGTCCGTAGATATGCCATTCTTTGACACTATGTGTCCTAGAATCTTGCCTTGCCTGACCATGAAAACACACTTTTCTGGGTTCAAGCAGACTTGATATTCTCTACATTTGTCAAAGATTTGCTTGAGTTCAGGTATATGTGTTTGTCTAATGTTGGAATGAGCACAAAGATCATCAACATAGACTTCTAAATTTTTCCTCAAGAATTCTTTAAACACATGGCACATCAGCCTCTGAAAAGTGGCTGGCGCGTTGGTAAGACCAAATGGCATTACTCGGAAGGCAAATATGCCCCACTCTGTGGAAAAAGTTGTCTTATGCTGGTCTTTGGGCGCAATGGCTACCTAATTGTAGCCAGAAAATCCATCAAGGAAGCTGTACACTTCCTTGCCTGCTACTCTTTCCAAGAGGTGCTCAGTGATTGGAAGCGGATAATTATCCCGAATAGTGGATGCGTTAACTTTCTTCAAGTTAATGCATACATGTAACTTCCATTCTTCTTGGGCACCACTACGATGGGGGATACCCACTCAGTGTGCTCAATTTCATAGATGAATCCAGCTTCAACCAAGCGATCTATCTCTTCTTTAATCTTGGCAGCATAGTTATCATTATATGTGTATGGCTTTTGCTTAGAGGGTTTGGCATTTGAGGTCATGGGGATAGTGTGTGACAATATGTTAGGGCCTACACCTTTCAAATCCTTATAGCTCCAAGCGAATACATCTCTATATTCTCTTAGCAAGGTTATCAGCTCATGCTCTTCTTCCTCAGTCAGGTCATGGCCTATGTATGTGCATCTTTCTTCTCCTTCTTCTATCACTACAACTATTTTCTTGGTGGTTTCTTTGTTATCATAGGCCTCTCCTGCTTCAGCCTCACGTTTAGGCATTCTTACCATGACTCTCCTATCATCTATCTCATACTTTTTGAAGTTTTCAGGGACCTCAAACAAGGATTCTTCCGCTTCTGGTGTGACTTCTCTCTTCTTCCTCTTCTTGCCTTCATTTTTGGTAGTCACATGTGTGGTTAACCTCACATCATTTGTAAGCTCTCCATGTCTCTGAGGATGAGCTTCTACTTCATAGAAGTATTCTTCATCTGATGCAAATGGTGGGTCCATAATGATTGACTCTAGATTGGAGTCAGTTGCATCCTCAAATGCATCAGGGCTAGGTTCACATTCTTCTAGAATTGAGTCTCCCATGATTGGCTCTATGGAGAAGACTGAAATGTCATAGCCATCCTCATCACAGTGGGGTGTCCATTGTTCTTCATTGATGGTTACATCCATTGTTGCTAAAATTTCCGCCCAGCCGTGGGGTTCCAATTCTTCATCAAGAAATACTACAGGTGCGTAGGCTGGGTCTTGAATTGATCTATGAGTATCCTTAGCACTTACTTCTCTTGGCTTTTCTCTATTCTCTTCTTCTACTGCCACCTTGCATATCCATAGGTGTGTGTCTTCATGCATCCATGAAGACCTTGATCCTATGGAATGCACTGACTCAGTATCATCTCTAGCTCTATGGATGGGGTTCCATTGAATGGGGGGTACATCTCTATGAGAGTAATCCTTGAGATTGACTTTGGTCGTGACACCTAAGTGTTGCAAGTACAAGGAGTTGGTTCCCCAATCTTGTACCACTTGCAACTGCCGCATAAATGGTCTTCCCAAAATCATTTCATACACCTCATTTTTGCTAAAGTCACATATAGCAAAAGTGTGCTCAAACTCCACACCATATGTAGTGAGAGTTATTCCTTCTAGCAATCCTAAGGCTCTCTCAATGTGACCATCTGCCACCTGCAATTTCATTCTCGTTGGCCTGAGTGCTGGCTTGCCCCAATGCTTCCATAAGGAAGTGGTAGCAATTGCAACTCTTGCACCTGAGTCCAAAATTCCCTTGGTTGTGTATCCTTGATGGGTAATGGGAAGATAGGTGTTTCCCTCTTCTCCTTCACTCATGTCTCCTATCTTATCCAAGGGCATTTCTGGCACTGTTCTATGGGATCCTACCTGAGAACGAGGTTTTTCTAATTTTGGCACTTGGTTGGCCACATGTTTCCATAGTTCCGGCCTAACCTTGAGCAGCTCTTTTAAAGTGAGGTTGCACTGCACTTTCGTGTTTTTCACTACCTCTGTGTTCCTAGGTATGACTGAATCTTTGTTTCTTACCATGACTGTGGGTGCTCTCATACACGTGGACTTAGCTTCCCATGGGCCTGTGAAGTGGGGTAACTCCTGTAAGGAATTAGACTCAAAGTCTAATCTCTCCTAAGATTGGGTACTCTCCTGCTCTCCATAAATAGAAGGAATGTCTTGTGGGAATTGATCATGTGCATCATCCACAAGTTCAATGGGAGGAGGGACTTCACTTTCTTTAGCCCATTTCTCTTCTTGAATCTCTCGCAAGAACTCTGGTGAATACCTATTCATAGAAGAAGAGGTGTCTGGTTCAGTGGAATTAGGCACATAAGCTTCCTGTGGGGGAATGCTTATTCTTTTACTTGCCTCATCTCTTCCTTGAGAGTTTTCTTCCTTGGCAGATCTTGCAATTATGCTCTCTAACTTCTCTAATAGTCCATCTAAGTGCAATTGTGCCTTAGCTGAGCAAGAGTAGTTGAAGAGGCGACTGGCTTCAAACATGGTCTAAGCCAATGCTACCATTTTCGTGCAAAGCTTGGTTCTTTCTATCTCTATATCAGCTCTAGGGTAGCACTTTTCATGATCTGTGACGTTTGGCCCTTCTTGGATTCTGGCCTGATATGCTTTAATCATCATGTCTATGGCTTCCGGGGTGGGGTTAGCTAATACTAATCCTACTCTAGGGGGTGGTGGAATGGTATGAGGTGGGTTGAAAGATGGTGGATTAGATGGTGATAGGGATGAGGGTGGTGGTGGTATATGAGAGTTTGTTTGAGAGGTGAGCTCAACAATTTTGGCTTTTGTTTCTCTTATGCTTTCTTCTAATTCCCTCATCTTCTTAGACCATTGTCTTTTCATTCTTTCTCGGCTATCTTTCCAGGCTCTCGTTCGTTTCTTGGCTACACTCTCGGTTTCACTAATCTCGGCGCTCCTTTCTTGGTCTCAACCTTGGTTCTGCTGCAAAGCCTGAGCTCTAGTGACTACCTGTGCTGGTGCAGTGGAAGTCACACTTCCTGTAGAGTCTACTACTAACCCAATAACGTTAATAGGAGTGATTTTTGCCAGATTATTGGGATTCTTTGGGCAATCTCGTAAGAGATGCTCCTTTATGCAATCTTGACAAAAGCCCTGGGTTGTTACTGACTGGGGTTGTGTAGGTGCAGACATGGGGCAATCATGAATGAGGTGATCTCCCTGACATTTGTAGCATGGTCCTCTAGGGAATGGGGGTCTTACTTGCCTAGGTTGAGGTCTAGGGTTGGGATTTGTGTACATGATATTTGCATACTGTGGATCCCAACTAGGTTCACTCGGTTCTTCACTATAGTAGGATTCACCATGTTTAGGAGACTGCATGTAGTAAGCCTGGGGGCTATCAATATGTGTAGAATCAAAGCTATGGTCACTAGGGTCACTTTCAGAAAGCAATGGTGTTACTGGCACTATGGCTCTATTCAGGTTTGCAGTTGCATACTTTAGTGGGATCACATTGGCTAGAGCAGGAGGTTGTTGTGCTAGCACTGGTTGAGGTCTCTGCTGGTCTTGATATTGTGGTTGGTAGGTTTGTTGAGGCCTAGCATACTGTTGTGGTGGATATTGGTTCTGATATCTTTCCTGTTGTGGATAGGGATGAGGGTAGGTTTGCCTAACTGCTTGCTTATTGTATGGGCAATCTTGTGCAGTGTGATTAGTGTATCTCTGTTCTATGGTGCAATATTGGCTACTGGGATTCACTTGGGGTTGAGACATGATGGGACATACGTTCGCCATATGGTCACCTCCACAAGTATAGCACCGCTTAACTGGGGCAAATCTTGGGATTTGTTTGCTAGAGACACCTAGTTTTTGAGCTACTTTCTCAGCGAGTTCTTCGATAGATGTGGATTGCGAGGAAGAGAGGCTAGTAGAACTATCTGAATCTTTGTAGATTTTTGAAAGTTCTAATTCCTCCGCTAGGTTATCCTTGATGTCAATGCACATGCGTACACACTTGTCTATAGTCCTAGGGTCTTTCAAGTACACATATGATCTGAACTTTGTGCTCAGCAGTCCATCTAGGAATAAAGCCACTTGTTTGGCTGGTGTGGGTAACTTAGGAACATGACATCTCTCTAGATATTGCCTAAATCTTCTTCCTGCAAGTCTAACCGTCTCTTGGGGGTCTGCTTGAAGCTATGAACCAGTGAGGAAGTATTATGCCTTATGCCACTCTTAGAGAATTCAGTGATGAAAGCCTCTAAAAGTTTGTCTATGCTCCTGAACTGTCTCTCATTCAGTGGTTGGAACCATGTAAGGGCTGTGTTCCTAAGGGTTAGACCAAAAGCATTATATTGCGTAAAAAGGTCCTCAACTTGTTCAGCTCTCAAGACTTGCCTAAACTCAGCCACATGATCATATGGGTCTTCTGTGCCATCGAAGTAGTTCTTCATCAATTTAACCAGCTGTGTAGGAAGTCCTTGTGTGCTCTCTAGGTCTTGGTAGAGGAAAATCATCAGCATTTCTTAGGTTCCTTGGGGCTCTGAGTCTCTCAGTTTCTTCTCTATCTGTCCCTGTTCATACTCGTTCTCTTCCTAATGGGTTGGCAAAGCTTACCTTAGGTCTATCTCTATTTCTATCTCTTTGAGCTCCATGAGCTTGGGATGTTCCAGCTCCTTGGTGGCCAAAAGAGACATTGGATCTTGGTTGGGGAAAAATGAATTCACCCTTCCAAGTATAAGCATGCCTTCCATGCTCGGTGACCACAAAGATCCTTTCCGAAGTATTGTCTAAATAGGTCACTTTGCCTGGGCTATCAGGATCTTTGAACTCATAGATCGTGCGTGCTCCAACCTCATTTGGTTCATCAGGCTTATACCTCCAAAAGGCTTCATCAGTCTCTCGATTTAAGAGCAGATCTATGCTCTTATTGTCCTGGGGAACCCACTCGAGCGTGATAATTCTAGTAAGAACTGATTTGCCTCGAGGGGTTTTAGGCTCACCACCTATGTTACCTTGCTCTAGGTCGCCTAAGTCCGTCTCTGGGCTCACATTCCCGAATTCATATATCCTATCCGCGTGACTGGTGACTACATATATGGTCCCTTCTTTGTCTAGGTATGCGCCATTTTTAAACTTGACTGCTGGATGTTCTAGTCCAATGGGTTGGTCAAGGTTTTTAATGTGGACCACAGATCTTCCTAGGCCGTCCTCATAGATGCAAGCACCTAATTGGTTGGTCCTAAGGTATTCGAGCTGTGTCTTGTAAGGGCCTTCTACCCTGTGTAAGTATGGCACGCCTGAACTTCTTGTGGGTCTCTCCATGCCGTGAGACATCTCAGACTCACTAGCTTCAGAGCTAGGGTAGTGCGAATAATGGCTCAACTACTGGGCCCAAGACCTAGCAGTATCATTGACACTAGCCTCTGAAGACCTAAGACTCTATCTATCTCTTCCCAGGTCTCGTCCTGACCGAAGGTTCATATGCCTAATTGAATAGCCCCAATTTTCCCAAGTATAACCTTGTTGCTGAGTTCTTTTGTAGTAATCACTTGTTCTTTTTAATTTTTCTTAAGATGTCACTTCTTGTCCAATCAATCTTCGTCGCAAGGAGCACTTAAGTTTTATCGTACTTGAGTTTGGTCACTTGATTTAAATTCTTTTCCCTTAGGTTGTTTCGCAAATGGAATTTCTTTGTACTTGCACTTGAGTGACTAGAGTTCTTGGACTTGATCGTGCTTAACGTAACCCTAATTGATCAAAACCTATATTCATACTTAGCCTAAGCTAGGGATTGACAGAGGGTGTTGAGAATTTCCAACCTTTAGTTTCTCTCCTCGCTTGCCCTTGTGTGCCCAGGAAATGTGTTCCCAAGCTTGCACTTACTCTGGCTCAGAATGCCCTTCGATGCTCTCAATGGACCTGTAAAAGTCCCAAAGTTAGCTCAAGATTTGAATTCAATTGACACAACAAAACCTCTTCATTCATGCAATTGAAAAATCAAATTTGTGCTTGGGCTTTATGGAAAACAATCCTAAAGATCCCTTAGTTTTTCTTCCCCTAGATATGGTCACTTTCAAAATAGTACATCTAACAATCCTAATATTAATTTTACCGTAACCAGTGGAAGTTTTGGTAGTACTCCCCACGAGCTTTCCAGAGAGCCTAAGATCACCCGAACGGATTTCGTATGAGGAAGTTATGATTATTCAGGATTCTGGGGTTAAAATAGGGTCCAAACAGGCTAATAGTCAAACATGGTCTCTTCCAACTATTTGTTTATGGCCTCCCTATGTGCCCTATAGCCCAATATTCATGTCCAAAATTAGCCCAAAGTCTTCAATTAAAAACCCTAAAAACTTGGCCGAAATTGCCTGTCAATCACGATCGGGTGGTTTGTCAATCACGATTGATATGTCAATCAGGATCGACGTGTCAGTCGCGATTGACAGGTCTGTCGTGGTTGTCAGTCGCAATTGATGGGTCAATCACGATTGACACATGGCCCGTAATTTCAGTCAATCGTGGTCAAACGATCGTTGAGTTTGTCGATCGCGATTGATGGGTCGATCGCGATTGACACATGGCACGGGGGGTCTGTCGGTCGTGGTCAAACAGTTGTTGACTGGGTTGGTCGCGATTTACAGTTCCATCGGGACTGTCGGTCGCGATTGATGGGTCGATCGTGACTGATGGGTCGGTCGCGATTGACACGTGGTGCACGAAAGGCCTTTCGGTCATGGTCAGTCGGTCGTGGTCAGTCGGTCGTGGTCAGTCGGTCGTTGACTATATCAGTCGCGATTGACGTGTCGATCGCGATTAATAGGTCTGTCGGCAAGTGTTTGTCGTCGTTTGTCGATCGCGATTGATATGTCGATCACGATTGACATAAAACAGAGGTTTTTAAATTTCAAACACATATTCATGAAGCTCTAGGCCTACACATCACAATTATGCACTTAGTTTACCAAAAGGATCACTTTTTCTGTTGGTCGCGATTGACAGATGTCAACGCCTCAGGACCTGCATAGTCAAATTTTCTACCCTGGTGGAGCTGGTACAACTGCTGGGGATGCTGATTCCTGCAAAAAATCTAAAAAAAAACATAAAAGCACAAGCACACAAACGCTCTCTTGCTCTCTCTCACAAGTGAAATGAGGAGAAGTGGTATGGGAAGGTGATATGACCAAAAAATTGAAAATGTCGCGATGATGGAGATGGGGGTGGGAGACGGTGATGATGATAATGGTGATGAAGAAAACAAAAGAAAGTAGATAAAAGTGAAGAAAATACCTATAACTCCAACGGCTCAACTCTACATCTTACCATCACATGCTCGTCCTCAAAGCTCGATCCCACGCAACGGCACAAAAATTTGGTGTAGCTCAGTGATGAGTAGCACCTCCTTTAATGTCAATCCGGGAAGACATGAGGATGGTATGAAGACCTCGAACAAGTGATGGCACAAGTGTGCGTGAGTGAGAAGCACACCAACATGCACACACATACACCCACACGCGCACACAAGGTAAGAACAAAGAGAGAGACAATGGAGTTCTTTAGATTACTCAAAAGTGCTCTTACAAGTTCAATTCTACAACAAGCTAACCTCAAAAATGAGCTCTCTAGCTCTTTTTATAGTTTGTGACTAGCTTTGGCCCTGTCCAGACCTAGTGTTCGGCCTAGCTAAAAATTAGGTTCCAGGGCTTATTTCAGGGCTCAAACAAAGTCTAAAAATCATGAAGATTGGTACGATGATACTTCTAATACTTCTCAAGATCAAGGACTCCTTGGCTTGCACAAAATGGAGTTACAAAAAGGTGAAATGGTATTTACAATGATTTTTAGTGATGAGAATCACTGTTATGAAGATGTTGATTTGGAAAAATTTGAATGGCCTACTTGCCAAATCTTCGTTGACTACTTTATCTGCTTGTGCCTTCTCTTCACTCGGGCTCCCTATTTTGGCTTCCTTGTCTTGTGAATCCTTGGGTGCCTTGACTGCTACCAACAGCGGTGTACACATGTTGTACTCGTGCAAACCAACCGCATCTCTTCAATTTGAAACTGAGAATACGTCCCTTCCAGTGGTTTCTTGTGTTATCTCTTTTGGCACGCTTGACTTTATGGGCACCTCTGCAGCTAGCAAGCATAGCTACCCATTCATTTACTTTCACAGAAAGAGGTTTCCACAAAGAATCCTCTCTTTTGTTGTAAACCTCACATGAGGTTACACGATTGGAAGGACGACGAGAAGAAGAAGCCATTTGAACTTAGAAGAAGAAGAATGTTCAAAGCGAGAAACCAACGTTCACAAATTTTGGCAATATTTATAGAGAAAAAGACTTTGTACACGTGGAAACTTTTGATTTGGTGTAAACCCTATCGCTGAATGATCATGAAATTTCGTGAACCCAAAACTATTTCGTATCTTCAAAAATCAATTCCTTCTTGGAAATTCAAGAATCTGCTTTGTGTAGTGTGCCAACGTATCTTTTTTTGCATCAAACCGAAAAATTGTATACTGAATACAAGACTCTTCATCACTTTAGCGACGCTTTTAGAGAAAATTGTATTAAAAAAACAAATTCTTCATATGGTTAAAAGAGACAACAATGTTATATTCTTGTACACGTGGAAAAAATCTATTTGTCAATCTCCTTAATCTCTCATTAGCAAACAACCCCTTTTCGGCCATTTTTTGCCCTAATGAGATAGATAGATAGATAGATAGATAGATAGATAGATAGATAGATAGATAGATAGATAGATAGATAGATTGATAGATAGATAGATAGATAGATAGATGGATAGATGGATAGATAGATAGATAGATAGATAGATAGATAGATAGACAGACAGACAGATAGATAGATAGATGTTGGTGCATGACAATCATCAATTGAAGGATTATGGAGAAATGAAGTCAAGAAGTCAAGAAGGAAACAAAGTCAGATGGTTGAAGGAAGGGCATATTCAGAAAATCCAAAGACATGTACACATATGTACATTAGCTGACTTATACCTTTGTTTAGTCATACACTTGTATATATTCATCTATAAATATGTTGGAAAATGTCGGGCAAAGAGAGCAAAAGAAGATTTGAGAATAGAGAGAGAGAAATTAGTGTCATTAGACACATGAAGAGTGAGTGAATTGACCATCCTCACTTAGATGTAAATTTTCTGAGAAATCGAGAATTTTTGCGCCCGATATTTTGCTGTCTGCTCCTTCTGTGTTTAATCTTTTGAAGAATCCTTTTGCACATATCTAAGTCCATAGCTAATCTATCTATGGCTAGAATTTGAGAGGTTAATTGTAATCAGGTTGTGAGAATTTTGATTAGGAACATTCATATGTAAGAATGTTCTAACAGTCGAGAAATCTGGCGCACATTTCATCTTCAATGAAATGATCATTGCTTAGTCCACAGTGTAAAGTTTTACACAAGTGAGGGCTCAAAATCTAAGTTGGAAGATAAGCCATCTATGGCTAAAAGATCTTGATCAAACGGGTTCAGAGTTGGGAGAACCAGTGCTAAGAAGTTGCAGGTGTCAAAGTCGCCATTGCAGAGAAGCACTTTCAGACATAGGTAAAGTGTTTCACACATTTCTCAGTGTGTACTTAATCTTTTTGAGAGATTCAACTTGGCAAAGTTGCGCAACCTTAAGGCGAAGTGTTGTGCAAAGTTTTATCAAAAACTTTACAGGATTGATTAGTCAATGAGTGACTAATCTGCAGCAGACTTTTCTGAGAAGTTGAACTTTTCAGAACTTTCAATTTTTCTGATAACTTGGTGAATGATCTCCAAGTTTGGTGGAGTCTAAAGTTAATCTTGATATAGAGGTGGTCTAATTTCAAGGTTAACTTGTTCTTTTGGAGATTAACACTCTCCATCAGTGGTATCAGAGCAGGTTGTGTCAAAATTGAGAAGAAGAAGACTCCGACTATTGCAGAAGTACAAATCTTTACATTTTGAAGGTGCAGAAGGGTAAAGGTTGAAGAAAGATCAAAGGAAGACATACAAAGAGCATCAAAAGGATCAGAAGGAGCAACATTCGAAGTAAAGGTACATTTATTATCTGTAAAGGTTAAAGATTTGAAGCTACAGGTGAAGTAAAGATGGGAGATAGTCTCCAAATTGAAAAATTGGATAGAGAGAACTATCCTGCATGGTCTATGAGGATGGAAGCTCACCTTATGAGCAAAGATCTGATAGGATACATCACAGGAGATGAAGAAAAGCCAGAATTCAGAGATCCTAGTGTTCCAACTAGGGAGGAGCTTGCAGATTTGAAGAATTGGATGAAGAAGGATGCTCAAGCAAGAAGCATCATTTACATGGCAGTCAATGACTATTTGCTTCCTCACATTAGAGGACTTGAGAGTGCTTGTGACATTTGGAATGCTTTGGAAGAACATTTCCAAAATACAACCAAGTCAAGGAAGGCTTCACTATGGGCAGAGTTTACTACCTTCAAGAAGAAGGCCTCACAATCAATCTCTGATTATGTGACAAAGATGAAGGACATTGCAGATTCTTTAGGTGCAGTTGATGAAGATATTGAAGAAGACAAATTGGTAAGACAAATACTCACAGGACTAAGAGGAGATGAGAAATGGAAGCCTTTCATTTTATCTACAGAACTTTCATTAGATCACTTTACTCCTGATTTGAATCAATTGTTAGGTCATATGCTAACTTTTGAGAATGATATCAAAGGAGATGTTGATAAGAGTGCAGGTCATGCAATGTATTCTAAAGACAAGAAGAAAGTCAACAAAGGGAAGCAACAATCAGGTGAAGAAGAAGGTACATCAAACCAAGCAAACTTCATAAGAGGAAGAGGAAATGGCAGAAGTAGAGGAAGAGGCAGAAACAACAAAGAGAATGCAAGAGCTTGTTGGATATGTGGTAAGACCAATCATCTATCTCATGATTGTTGGTATAATAATCAAAACAATGGTAATTATCAGAACTTTAATCAAAGAGGAAGAGGAGGTAGATTTCAGAGAGGAAATTTCAGAGGTAGAGGTGGTAGGAATTCTTTTGGAAGAGGTGGTGGAAGAAATTTTCAAAGTCAATCCTATAATAACACCTACTACAACTATGCATCAGATCAAAAGGAGGATTCGACTCTCATTATGAATACATGTGAAACCTCACATGAGGACATGAGAGTGTTTTATATTGATTCAGGATGTAGTAATCATTTGAGTGGAAATATTGCTTTGATGACTGACCTAGATCACAATGCAATTAATCATACAGTGCAGACAGGTGATAATACAAAGCATAAGGTAAAGTCAATTGGTTCAGTCAAAGCTAAGGATGGGAGCACTCTTCTGAGTAAGGTACTTTATGTTCCCACAATTCCAAAGAATTTGATCAGTGTAGGTCAAATTGTGGAAAAAGGATATGAGGTAAGGTTCACAAATGATGGAGTTTATGTGGAAGACCCTAGTCAAGGGTATAAACAAGTTATTGCAGGAAAGAAAGAAGGAAGGCTTTTCACATTGAAGGTACAAGGAAATGTTGGACATGCTATGTTCACATATGGAGAGCAGAAGGTGTCAGAATTGGATCTTTGGCACAAAAGACTTGGACACTTTAATGAAAGAGGTATCAAAGAAATGATTAACAATGATTCAGTACTTGGAATGCCTAACATTGCAGGTCAACACATGACATACAGATGTGAGGCATGTCAATTAGGTAAGGCTCATAAGCAATCCTATTCCAAGCATGGATTTATGTATTCAGAAAGACTTGAATTGGTGCATACAGATGTGTGGGGTCCTTCAAAGGACTTTAGTATAAATGGTTCAAGATATTATGTCATATATGTTGATGATGCTACCAGGTGGATCACAATTTATGTGATTAAGGAAAAGTTAGAAGTGTTTAATACATTTAAACACTATCATGCATATGCAGAAAGGATTACAGGTCAAAAATTGAGGAGACTAAGGTCAGATGGAGGGGGAGAGTATTTTTCAAATGAGTTCAATGATTATTTGTGGAATGCAGGTATAAAGAGAGAAGTTACTTGCAGGTACTCTCCTCAACAAAATGGGGTAGCAGAAAGAAGAAATAGGACTCTTGTTGAGTTTGCAAGGTCCATGATGAAAGAGAAGAATTGCCCAAATTATTTGTGGGCTGAGGCTGTTAATACAGCTACATATTTGGTTAATAGATTGCCTTGTAAAGCTTTGCAGGGTATGACACCATATGAAGCTTGGTGGGGTAAGAAACCTACCTTGGATCATTGCAGAATATTTGGATGCTTGGCATATGCATATGTGCCATCTCAATTGAGGCATAAGTTGGAGCCTAAGGCAGAGAAGTATGTATTCATTGGTTATGATGATAAGCAAATGGGATACAGGTTGTGGAGTCCATCCACAAAGCAATTTATTGTATCCAAGGATGTTACATTTGATGAGCAAGGTACTTGGTATGTAGGTAAATATAATGTACATGCAGATGATGAAGAAGTAGTGGAACAAAGGAAAGGTAAAGCAAAGATTCAATTACTTGATGAAAGTGAGAGTAATGAAGTGCAGATTGAAGTTGAAGAGAGGCCAAGGTTTGATCCAGAATGTGATGAACCAGAGACCTCAAGAAGTGCAGAAGTTAGGAGATCATCTAGGCACAAATGGCAACCTACAAGGTATAGCTATGACACTTCATTCTTGACTACTAAAGATTATGCTTATTTGGTAAAAGCAGATGAAGACCCTTCTACATATGAAGAAGCCAAAGGAAAGAAGAATTGGGAAGATGCTATGCAAGAGGAGTATGATGCATTGATAGAGAATCAAACATGGGATTTGGTTCCTAAACCTAATAGTCAGAAAATCATTGGTTGTAAGTGGGTTTACAAAACTAAAAGGTTTGCAGATGGAAGTGTGTCTAGGTACAAAGCTAGACTTGTTGTGAAAGGGTATGCACAGACATATGGAGTGGACTATGATGAGACTTATAGTCCTGTGGCAAAGATGACAACCATCAGGACACTTATTGCAATTGCTGCTTGTAAAGGTTGGAAGTTGTCTCAATTAGATGTTAAAAATGCTTTCTTGAATGGTTACATTTCAGATGAAGTCTACATGGAGCAACCAGATGGGTTCAAAGATCAAGTGAGTCCAAATTATGTGTGTAAGCTCAAGAGAGCTTTGTATGGGTTGAAGCAAGCCCCAAGGGCTTGGAATTATAGGCTTGTAAAATTCTTGAATGATCTTGGTTTTCAAGCATCAAAGGCAGATAGTAGCTTGCTAGTCAAAGCAAGTGAAAATGGATTCATTTATGTGTGTATTTATGTTGATGACATAATACTTACAGGAACAGATGATAAGGGGATACAAATGATCAAAAAGCAGATGGAGAAAGAGTTCAAAATCAGTGATTTGGGGAACCTATCATTTTTCTTGGGAATGGAGATCTCTTATACTCAACATGGAGTATATGTGACCCAAGAAAGGTATCTTAAAAATTTGCTAACCAAATTTAAAATGGAAGATTGCAGGGTTGCACCTACACCTTTGGAAGTGAACCATAAATTGTCTAGGTTTGGAGGAGAAGAGTTCAGAGATATGAAACTCTATCAAAGTTTGGTTGGTAGCTTGATTTATGCTACATTGACAAGGCCTGACTTGTCATATGCAGTTGGTGTGCTTTCACAATTCATGCATTGTCCTAGAAAGGAACATTGGATTGCAGGACAAAGAGTACTTAGGTACATCAAGGGTACACTCAAAGAAGGGTTGTACTATGGGTTTACTTCAGATACAAGAATCAAGATATATAGTGATGCAGATTGGGCAGGTAATGTGGATGATAGAAGATCAACACATGGATACTTGTGCTATGTAGGAGACAAATTGATTTCATGGTGTTCCAAGAAGCAACATACAGTTGCTTTGTCATCTACAGAGGCAGAATATAAAGGTATGGTGGAAGCTGCAAAAGAGGTAATATGGCTAAAGACACTTTTGAAAGTTTTTGATGTGATTCAGAGTACTCCTATTATTTGTGGAGACAATATGAGTTCATTATACTTGGCAGCTAATCCTGTATTTCATGCTAGAACTAAGCATATTGAAATACAGTATCATTTTCTGAGAGAGAAGGTCATTGAGAAAGAGATTGAAGTCATACACACTCCCACAAAAGATCAAGTTGCAGATATGATGACTAAAAGTCTAGATGGACCAAAATTACAAAGACTCAAGGATATGGC
>CM035410.1:85139464-85141964 GCA_020310875.1 Ceratopteris richardii
TAGATATCCATGAGTAGACCTTCTATCATCTGAGTCACCTGCCCAATCTGCATCACTAAACACTTTGATTCTTGTGTCAGAAGTGAAACCATAATACAGACCTTCACTTAGGGTTCCTTTGATATATCTGAGTACCCTTTGGGCTGCAATCCAATGAGTCTTCTTTGGACAATGCATGAATTGTGACAACACACCTACTGCATATGATAGATCTGGCCTTGTCAAGGTAGCATAGATTAGACTACCTACCAAACTCTGATATTTCTTCATGTCATTAAACTCTTCACCTCCATACCTGCTTAATTTATGATTTACCTCCAATGGTGTAGTTGAGGTCTTGCAATCTTCGATGTTAAACTTGACTAGAAGATTCTTCAAGTATCTCTCTTGTGAAACATATACTCCATGTTGAGTATACACAATCTGCATTCCTAGAAAATAAGATAAGTTTCCCAAGTCACTTATCTTAAACTCCTTCTCTATTTGCTTCTTGAGTTCATTGATTCCTTGAGCATCTGTTCCTGTAACAATAATATCATCAACATAAATGCACATGTAAATATATCCATTTTCACTTGCCTTCACTAGCAAGCTACTATCTGCCTTTGATGCTTGAAATCCACATTCATTCAAGAACTTGACCAATCTGTAATTCCAAGCTCTTGGGGCTTGCTTCAACCCATATAAAGCTCTCTTGAGCTTACACACATAATCTGATCCAATTGACTCCATGAAGCCTTCTGCTTGCTCCATATATACTTCATCTGCAATGTAACCATTTAGAAATGCATTTTTCACATCCAATTGTGATAATTTCCATCCTTTGCAAGCAGCAATAGCAATCAATGTCCTAATTGTAGACATCTTAGCAACAGGACTAAAGGTTTCATCATAATCTACCCCATAAGTTTGGGCATAATCTTTGACCACAAGTCTAGCCTTATATCTAGACACCTTACCATCTGCAAACCTCTTTGTTTTATATACCCACTTGCATCCAATGACCTTCTGATTCTTTGGTCTTGGTACTAATTCCCAAGTTTCATTTTCAAGTAGAGCATCATACTCTTCTTGCATTGCCTTCTCCCAATTCTGTTTACCTTTGGCTTCTTCATAAGTAGTTGGATCTTCTTCTGTTTTCACAATGTAAGCATAATCTTTTGTTGTTAGGAAAGATGTATCATAGCTATACCTTATAGGTTCTTTCCTTTCCCTTGTAGATCTTCTGATTTCTGCACTTCTTGAAGTTTCAGCCTCATTTGATTCTGGATCAAATCTTGGCCCTTCTTCTACATGATCCTGCACTCTACATCTAGAGTCAATTTCATCAACAATTTCTTCACATACTTTTACCTTTGCCTTTCCTTTTCTCTGAATTTCTTCAACCCCTGTATACTCATTTGGTGATCCTGTATACCACACGTTTTGCTCATCAAATGTCACATCTTTAGTAACAAGAAATTGCTTTGTGGATGGACTCCACAATCTGTAACCCATCTGTCTATCATCATATCCAATAAACACATACTTCTCTGCTTTTGGTTCTAGCTTATGTCTTAATTGTGAAGGAACATAAGCATATGCAATACATCCAAATACTTTACAATGATCAAGACTAGGCTTCTTACCCCACCATGCTTCATAAGGGGTTCCTCCATCCAAAGCTTTGCAAAGCAACCTATTCACAAGGTATGTTGCAGTGTTAATAGCTTCTGCCCATAAGTAATTTGGACAATTCTTTTCCTTCATCATGGCTCTTGCAAACTCTACAAGAGTCCTATTCCTCCTTTCTGCTACTCCATTTTGTTGAGGGGAGTACCTGCAAGTCACTTCTCTTTTGATACCTGCATTCCACAAATAATCATCAAACTCTTTTGAGAAATACTCTCCCCCTCCATCTGATCTTAACCTCTTTAGCTTTTGTCCTGTGATCGTTTCTGCATAGACATGAAAATGTTTGAATGTCTTGAAAACTTCTGATTTATCCTTGATTACATACAAAGTAATCCACCTGGTTGCATCATCAACAAACAACACATAATATCTGGATCCATTTATGCTATAGTCCCTTGAGGGACCCCATACATTTGTATGAACCAATTCAAGCATATTTGAATACTTGTACCCTGATTTGTTATAAGAACTCTTATGTGCTTTACCTAATTGACAAGCTTCACACTTGTACACCATATGTTGCCCTTCAATATTTGGCAATCCAAGCACCACCTGATTCTTTGACATCTCCTTTATAGCTCTCTCATTGAAATGACCTAGCCTTTTATGCCATAGGTCTAATTCAGACACCTTTTGACCTCCATAGGTAAACAATGCATGTCCCACATTACCTTGGACTTTGAGAGTGAACAATCTTCCTTCCTTTTTACCTTGCTCAGAAGTGTACTTCCACTCTTTGTCTTCACTGATCCAATGCTCTCCACTTTATGTTTGGTATTGTCACCTGTTTGAACTGTATGTCCATTCACCCTAGCTTCCATATCAG
>CM035410.1:85154464-85256964 GCA_020310875.1 Ceratopteris richardii
TGTCACTTCTTGGTCACTGAGGGCACCCTTTTGGGCCACATGGTTTTTGCACATGGCATGGCACTAGACCCTGACAAGGTGATGACTATATTGAAAATACCAAAACCCCATATGCAAAAAAGAAGCTGAGGCTTTCTTAGGCCTTTAGCTATCATAGGAGACTCATTCGAACATACCTAGATATCAGTAAACTTTTGTCCCAGCTAATAGGCACAATGACATCACCTAAAGAACAAGCCTTTAGGGAATTGAAATCACATTTGAATCAGGCTCCTATATTGAAAGCACTGGATAGGATTTTTCCATTCCATGTCCATGTGGACATAGGGGTGATCCTCGCACAACTGGATGATGAAGAGAAGATAGATCACCTAATATACTATGCCATCTGACTATTATGTAGAGATGAGAAAAATTACAATACTACAGAAAGGGAGTCCATAGTTATAGTATTTGACTTACAAAAGTTCATGCATTACCTACTTGAAGTAAAGTTTATAGTCATCATCAATCATCAAGCCTTGAAGTATGTGCTCAAAAAATCTCAAATTAGGAGGCAAATACGAAGATGGTTCCTTCTATTTCACAAGTTTGGATTTGAAATATGGTTTTGCCTGAGGTGGTTCCATCCATTTGCACATCACATGTCTCAGATTACCTTGCAAATAGTTATGCAAGAGGGAATTCTTGATGACTTCCATGAAATTCCATTATTTAAAATACAAAGCTCCTCTAATTGGTACCAAGATGTCAAGAACCTATTGATGAAAGGTGCCTTTCCCCCAAATTCCACTCCTCTAGAGAAAAGATGGCTACTTCTCAAATGTAGAAGTTACAAATACATTAATGGTATCTTATATATGAAAGGGTATGGTGGAACCCTTCTACAATGTTTATATGCTTAGGAAACAATGGTACTCATTCAAGAAGCATATGAGGGCATTGGGACTGGGCATCCTCCTGGTCATATCATGGCCAAGAAGATTCTAAATTGTGCATTCTGGTCGTCTACTGTTGAAGGAGAGTTAAGCAAAAGGAAAAGAAGAAGAAAACCAAGAAAGAAGCTTCACTAATGATGACATATCTGAAGACATACCTCTGCAGGAAGGGGCACACAACACCCATCTCTACACAAAGCCGCGTAGGGGCATACAACAGGGGAAGGCACGTACAAGGGTGGATCAAGGCCAACAAGTTTCCATGAAGAAGTGCAAGAAGATATCAGGCAGATCCAGAGCCCCAAGAAGGTGCTTCAACCTCTTGATCTTCGGAAGGTCCACATCAAAGGCTGAAGATCCACACCTTCATACCTTCCACTGGTTGCGTGCGTGGCAGCCCGACTTAATACAAAAACCCAGATTTAAAGAGGTTATTGGTGAACTAGACTACAAAGACCAATGCAACACGGCCCGAGTTATGATCAGTTCCTTGACCATTGGTAAAACTATATCATTATGACTTCCACAAGAGCTGGCAGTGGTCAACTATAAAAGATCTATCAGTCAATAAGGAACTAGAGCAACTACAGGCACAAAACTACAAACAAAGCAAAGCCTATCAAGGGATGATAGAGACAAAGAGGGGGAGAGTGTTGTAGAGAAAAGAGGAACAAAGATGCAGAGAAGAAGAAGGGCCCCAAAAGTTTTCGATTTGGACACTTTATTTTTTGTATTATAACCATTTTGTAATATATTTTCCAATGTAAATGCACTAGAGGAGTCCTCTAGATGCATACCCGTAAAGATTTTTCTCAATACCCTTGTAAATTAGTAGGAAATTAGTGTATTATAACCATTTTGTAATATATTTTCCAATGTAAATGCACTAGAGGAGTCCTCTAGATGCATGCCGGTCTCTTGTGTGAAAGGACCAGTTTTAGGGCACATATATATAAGTTAGTTTGTGACTCTTTGTAGAGACTTTTTGGCCATTGTGAGAATCAACAGCATAGAAATTCGAATTTGTGTCTTCTCCTCTCTATATCTTCTTCCTTGTGAGCTTGCATGCATGTGTGATGCTTGGAAAGAGTGCTTAGAAGTATTGTCTATCCATGGAAGTGCTTGTATCCTGTTGGTAAGGTGTGTGTGAAGTGTAGGAAGTGTTGAAGTGTAGGAAGATCAATCCCATGACTCAGTATTTTGCTCATAACTTGAGGCAAAAGCGTCCGAATCGAGTGAAAAGACCACCATTGGATGCGTCTCTATGAGAGCTTTGAAATGAACCCATTACTTTCTATATTCAATGTTTGGAGCTGAGAGAAAAGCTTGATTTATTGTTGACTACTGTTCCAAGTGTTGTGACACCATAGCTGACCTTGAAAACTTGATTGTGATGGATTTATACTTATTTGTACTTTGTGAAACTTTATTTGCATGGACCACTATTTGAATGCATGTCTTCATACACTCGACTAGGTCTTGATACTCCTTGGATTGATAATTAAAGCGTGAGTCCCCACTATATGCACTTGAGGGGGATCAATGTATAGTCTCTTTCTCCACAAGTCCCTAAGTCGGTACTTAGGTACACACGTTTTTGGTGCCATTGTTGGGGAGTGTCGAATCAAACCGAGGCATTTGTGTGATGGTGAAAAGATCTTAGTATTGAAGTGAGTAGAGGAGTTATGAAATTCTTTTCTTTGGTAAGTTGCTCTCATCCGCACTTATTACTTCTCACTTTTGGGAGTGTGTAGTGAGTTGATAGTTAGGGAAGTGAGTAGAGAGAGGAGTTGGAGTAGGTAGGAGGAAGTAAGTGAGTAGGCTAGGAAAATAGGGTTAGTTTTCAAGATAGTTCTTTCAGCCTTTTTAGTCAAGTATTTCTCAAAAGTATAAAAACAAAAAAATCAAAGCACTTCACTTCATTTGTGCAAATGCAAGTATCGAGAGCGCTGGACGTCGGATATTGCGAGTGGAGATTGGAGAGTGTGGAGCAATGCAGAGCAAGTGGGGGGTGTAGAAGAACTTGAGAATAAGCTTTCAAGGTGAGCACATCAAATCCCTACTCTCAACATCCACTTAAGTCAAAGTAACATATCAAAACGACCTGTGGTAAGTGTCGTGAAGGGTTCTACAGGGGCTGGGAAAGTTTTTCTTAGATTCAGGCAATTGAAAGAGGGGAGACAAGCTCTAGGAGTACCTACATTAACTTGAAACTCAAATTTACTTGTTAAAATTTGAAAAATTGCAAGTGTCGTGTTCTCCCACGATTGAGTGTCGCGACATCTAGATGTTGTGATCTCCTGTGGTTGAGTGTCGCGATATTTATCCACATCGAATATTGTGAGACTTTTCTCGCGACATCTAACAGATATCGGATATCGTGAGACTTTTCTCGCGACATCTGATTGATATCAAGTATCGTGGGACTTGGCTTCGTGACATTCGTCAAGTGTCGAGTATCGTGGGACTTGACTTCACGACATTCGTCAAGTGTTGAGTATCATGGGACTTGGCTTCGCGACATTCGTCAAGTATCAAATATTGTGGAACTTACTTCAGTGTTGAGTGTCAGTATCAAGGAACCCTGAGTTGCAACATTTGGAAGGTATGGGGTGTCGTGAATCTAGTCAATGTCAGGTACGATGTAGAGAGAGCTTTAGTGAAACCTCAGTAGAAAATCCCCAATTAATTAAAAAAAAAAACCATACAATTTTGAGGTTTTGCAAAGAGCGTTGGGAGCTAGGGGTTTGTCAAAACTCGACTAGAGCTTTTAAGTGAATGAACCTAAGATCCGGAAGAACCTTAGGAAGCTGAAGAAGTGTAATCTCTTCTATGGGAAGTGTAGCTGAACCAAGTATTCATTCGCATTACTCTGAAACCTCTAGTGAGTCTTAGGAGGAAACCCTCATGGCCTCGGAAGACATGCAAAATTTTGTACCAATAGTTGGTATGATGTCAATTATTGAGGGTGAATATCGAACGTCTTTAGAATATGTGAGCACGAATCAACACGGTTTGCCCATCTTCTTAGATGGGCTAAACAGATCAGTGGCTAGGCTGAAGAAAGCTATAGATTCTTACATAGTACCTAGGCTAGCTCTTAAGTATGCAAGAGGATTCTACATGGATAAAAGAGAGATTCTGTATGTAGTTACAGAGCATCCGGAAAACATCAACCAACAAAGGGAAGAAGCCAATACCCACAACCCTAATGGAGAGGGATATGAAGAACAGGTCTCTACCCCTAGAGGGAAGTCCATTGTAATTAGGGTTTGGAGAGGAGACCTAGTTCCCAAGATGATTCCCTGATAGATGTTTATTTAATCAATGGGATGGAGCATCTACTTAGAGCACACTCTTCATTGTGGGAAGAAGCCACCAATCCAGCCACCATCTATGAGTTGTAAGATCCTGAAAACCCCACTCATATTACATATCTGAATAAGAATCAGAGAAGGTACTGGCCCTTACCGGAAGTAGAAAGAGCAAGGTTGAAATATCAGAACATTCCAGTGTTCTCACCTAGGGATCAAGCCACAACCTCACAAAACCCTCAAGGAACTTATCAAGATACTTCTTATCAGCATTCAGGACAGACACAACAACCAAACATTCCAGTTAGACCCCATGTGCAATTTGCTACACCTGGCAATAATCCTAACTACCGACCACATACACATGTAGAACCGAGGAATAGAATTCCTGTCCATGAGATACCACCTATAGGAAGAGGACCAGGTACACCAATAGGACGACCAGTCTTCCCTGTAATGCCTGAACTGGGAAGAAGATTGAGGCCCATTCAGGTAGCCAAGTGTATGAGAAGTCACTATGATGGCTCTAGTGAACCATACAACCACATAGCTAAATTCAAGCAGGTAATAAGAGCTGAACAAGTGGAAGATTTTTTGATCCAATATGAATCCTTTGGCCTAACCCTTACAGACACGGCCTTAGCTTGGTTCCAACCCTTAGACCCTAATAATTTCCAAAACATGGAACAAGTCTATCGAGAATTGATTGAAGAATTTACTAAGTCTGGAATAAAAAATAACTCATCCTCATTAATCCATAGTTTTAAACAGGCTCCTACGGAACTAATGAGATTGGCAGCAAGACGATTTAAGCAATATGTGGATAGATGCCCTGTTGAGGAGAGACCCACTCAAAACAAAATGGTTTCATTGTTTTTGGAAGGATTAGTGAATGGATCATTGAGATCATTGGTATATGTGAAGAGAGTCCAAAATTTGCAAGAGTGTATGAAAGAGTGTATTGACCTAGAAGATAATCTGGCTGAAGATTTGAAGATATCTCAAGGCAGTGTGAAAAGTGAGGATAGCGCGAGCAGCTTGTCAAATCCCAAGAACAATGTAGAAGAAATAGCCAATTTAGTGGCTAAGAAGCTGAATGTTCAAGGACAGAGGAACTACCCAACAATCCTATGAGAGTACCCATGCTTAGAAGATGTGTGCACTGTGGAGGTGACCATCCTTCTCACATGTTCCACCACCTGCTTATGCTTACAATAGACCACCCGCCCTAGGCCCTATGCATTATTGTAGCATAGAACAAAGGTACACAAATCATAGTACAGAGAACTGTCCTTACAATCGGCAATCAAGATCGGTACAACCACCCATGAGGCCTTATAGATACCCCCAGAGAGATCAAGGAGGGGAAGCCTTTAGATATCCCACATATCGGCAACAAGCACCAGCACCGCGACCTTATGCTTATCAAGGATACAACCAACCTCATCCCGTGCTAGGACAACAACCACCACACCCCCAAAATGTTGTCCCAGTGAAAATGGCTCAACTTGAAGATAACCCAGAAAGAGCGATAGTCCAGCCACTCGTTTGGCTAGAAATGAGGCTTATGACCCATCTTATGACCATAGTGAAGGAAATTATTCCACATATGAGGGCACTATAGTTGACTACGAACAATCTTACGAGCCATATCCTTATGGTTCCGAAGGACCTGATAGTTCTTATGGATATGAGTAGGACTATGTGTAATTAATGTACACAACTCCCAGAGCACCCGTACCCTCTCGACCAATGAATAGACCACCTGCACCTAGAGGACCATGTTATAGATGCAGAGGAGATCATTTTATCACAGAATGTACGTTACCTAACCCACCACCTCCACAGCGAATTTGGGAAGGATACTGTAGTGATTGTGGTAAAGAACATCTTTTTAGAGATTGCCCCAAGAACCCCAACAAAGTTAACTCCAATGTGCAGATCAATGTGATAGAAGTGATAGAGTCATCAGGGAGCGATAAGGAGTACACGGTGCCACTAAAAGCAATAACAAGAGCTAAAGCGAGAGAGACCTCAGAAAGAATCAGAGAGAATGATCACGTCGACAAAGAATTGAACATACCCACACCTCAAGCAATTGCAGACTCTGAACAGTCTGGGAAAAATATTAAAAGTAAACGGACCCAAAGATGGAAGAATCACAGAGAAAGGATGAAAGAAAAGACATTGCAAAAAAAGATGGAGATTGAGAATAATGAAAAAGGCAAGGAAGAAAAACAATAACTTGAGGGAAACAATAAGATAGAAAAGTGTAAAAAACAAGAGGCAGGATCAGTTCTGGCCGACCCTATGCTAGAAGAGTTAGCCATCTGGATTCAGGCATACCAGGCACGAATAAAAGGACTAACCATTGAGCAACACAAAAAGGAATATCCAAGGGGTGACCTAGAGAAGGAAAGATTGGAGATACGTAAGAAATTAATTGAAGTGGCTCAGCAAACCTTAGAAAAACTTGTTCAACCACTACCCAGCTCAAAAATTCCTGAAAAGGAATTTCAAGAGTATGTCACATCTAGTGATCTTAGGGAAGGGAATAAAGATGAGACATGTGGTGAAAATTACTATGAGAATAAAAGAGAAGGATCCATTATCCCCAAAGTCGATGGGGAATGGCCTAAAGACTTATGGTCAAGAGTCCAGGAAGATAGATGGAAGAGAATGGAAGGAATTGAACCTCCCTTTGAGGAGTTAGAAGTAGAAGGTGAATTTGAAGCATCAATACCTGGGTTGAACTCAGAAGGATTATTGCAACTTGAGGAGAGCAAAAATGATGAAGACAATGTGAAGGCTTTTGCGAACTACACGAGAGAATACAAACATAACTCTGAATTATATTGCGTTCCCTCAGTGAGGAGAAAAGAGCAAAACCCATCGATTCAAACCTCAGACATCATACAACATCTTAAAAAAGTAAAAATACCTTGTATTCTGACATTGGAAGAACTCTTGAAGGTAAAACCGCAATTGAAGGAGAAGCTTACTAGTCAATTAGAGACAAAGCCAGACAAAAGTGAGATGCCGGATGAAGTAGCCACAATTAAAATCCCAGTTGATAAGGTTGGAGATTTTAGTGAGGGAGATGAAGGAAACACATGGCTCCCCATCACTTACAGAGGTTACACCACTAAAGCCATCTTAGATTCGAGAGCGGGAGTAGGAATTGCTAATAAAGAAATCTGGGAAAAATGGGGAAAACCAGCCTTACGATCCACCAGGATGAAGATTCAAATGGCAGATGGACACACTGAATGACCCCTCGGATTATTAGAAAAAGTAACTTTTACCACCTGCGGAGTTGAATTCAAGCACACCTTAGCAATCTGTCAATTTGAAAAGGCTAGCAATTATGAGATGATACTTGGAAGACCTTTCATGAGGCAGCTTAAGGTAGTGCAAAACTGGGGAAAGGATGCTGTATACTTGCAGCATGAGGGAGCCACAACCAAAATAAATGTCCATACATACACATATCAAGATGTTTCCCATCTGCAATGGAATCGGATACATAAGGAGGATGACGATTGATCTATTCACAGTATAGGTTCGAGTGACCAAACATGGATGAACGAAGATACTCATCTATGGATATGCCAGGCAGCTAAAAGGGAAGAAGAAAGGAAGAGAGGATGGTAGCAAAGGCAGGGAGTATCTAGATTTGTAGAAGATTCGGCTTACATGCCCCAAATATTCTTAGATGAAGAATTCGAACCTCATGGTTGGATGGAGATTTTAGCCACTCTTGACGTATGTGTAAACGAAGAAGTGATAACCATGAATGAATGCATTGATGAGGAAGGATATGATTTAAGTTTATACGTGGTTGTTCTCCAAGAAGCCAAAGAAGGAGAAGTAATTGAAAAAGAATGGAAGGAGGATGATGAGAGCATGGAAACGGAACATGAACAAGTTGAGGTAGAAAGCGAAAATCAAAGAGTAAGTGTCATAACTAACAAGTTAAATCAAGGAATGACACAAGGAGAAGAACTTGAACTAGACAAAGAAAATGGAGAGGAAGAAAACAGGCCTTAAGACCAATTCGAGGTACCTGCGCACTTCAAGAAATATGAGGTAGAAGAGAGGAAGATTGCTATCCAGATGCCAAAATGGGAAGCGCAACCAGGAATAGCATATGATAATAAAGAACAAACCAAGAAAATACTAGTAGTTCTGGAGGAAGGAGAAGAGAGATGCACTTTCATAGGACAGGATGTCTCATTGGAGGAAGAACAAGAGTTAATACGACTCATAAGAGAATATAGGGACATCTTTGCATGGACATATAAGGATTTAAAAGGGGTAGATCCCTCTATCTGTGCCCATAGAATCCCTATGACATCAGAAGCCAAACCTTCCAAACAAAGACCATACACTTATAACGATGTTTACTGAGCAAAAATTAAGGAAGAGATAGATAAGTTGTTGGACGCGGGCTTCATTTATGAGATCGAACACATGGAATGGGTATCACCTTTAGTGGTCGTGCCGAAAAAGAATGGCAAATTAAGGGTATGCATTAATCTGAAAAAAGTAAATGCCGTCACCATATGAGATAGTTACCCACTACCTATCACTGATCATATTTTGGAAAGGGTTGCAGGAAAGGAAGTCTATAGCTTTCTGGACAGCTTTTCAGGATATAATCAGGTAGCAATTTCTCCTGAAGACCAACATAAAACAACCTTTGCAACCGAATGGGGAGTGTATGCATTTAGGGTTATGCCTTTTGGTCTAACCAATGCCCCAACCACTTTTCAAAGGTTGATGTGCCATGTGTTCAGAGAGTTCTTGAGAAAGAGTATGGAGGTATATGTAGATGATTTATGCACCTATTTAGCTATACGATCGGAACATATCCGAGAACTAAGAAAGATATTTGCCAAATGTCGACAGTACAGAGTCTGCCTTAATCCAGAAAAATGCATCTTCATGGTTCGACAAGGGAAAATATTAGGACAGATTGTCTCTAAAAATGGAATTTCCGCATATGAAGACAAAATCAAAGTGAATTCTGGATTTGTCGAGACCAAAGAGTGCTAAAGAAGTGCAAGCATTTATAGGACATTGTGGATACTACCGTAGATTTATCCACATGTATGCCATAATTGCTAGGCCCCTTTATGCATTACTGACTCAGTTCACTTGGCGGAGGAATGTGAAAAGGCTTTCAACGAATTGAAGAGTCGCTTGAGTTCAACACCAATCCTTAGAGTGCCTGATTGGAATAAACCATTTCATATTCATGTAGGTGCTTCCAAGTTTGCCATTGGATGCATCTTAGCATAGCCACCATATACAGGAAAGTTAGACCACCCTATAGCCTATGCCAATAGACAATTAAACCAAGCAGAGTGCAATTATACCACTATGGAGGGAGAAGGTTTAGGAATCTTGTATGCGGTAAAGAAGTTTCGACACTACTTATTGGCAAACAAATTCAAATTCTTCATTGATCATCAAGCCCTACTGTACTTAGTCAATAAGCCTTGTAATACAGGATGACTAGTGCGATGGTTTCTATTGTTGATGGAATTTGATTTTGAAGTAGTAGTCAAGAAGGGGAATACACACATCCGAGCAGATCACCTATCAAGAATGACACATGGAGAGCCCCCCACAGGAGTACTATATGATCTACCAGATACTTATCTTCTCAATCTTGAAGTATGTCCCCAATGGGCGGAAAAGTTGATCCCCATTCTCACATATGGACCTCAACATAGGATCACTGCAAACAAAAGTCAGGAGCTATGGACGACTAGAAATCTCCACATCATTGTTGGAAGCTTATACCACCAAGATCCAAGTGGGTTACTTATGAGATGTGTGGAGGAAAGGGACCAAGAGATGTGGCTTCAAAAGGCACATGTAAATCAATGGAAAACTCATCGAAATGCGAGTGGAACATGGCAAACACTAAAGAGATTGGGCGTATACTGGCCAACCATGCAGAGGGATACACATAACTATGTATCTACTTGTCCAACTTGTCAAGAACAAAGGCGAGAAGAGAAATCTACTCTATGTTACTCTACTGTAGCTGCCTCTGGTAAAATTCTTGAAAAACCAGGAGTATCCAGAAGGAGCTACTTTAGCAAGAAAACGTGCCCTCAAAGAGTAGAGCAAGGACTCTGGTGGAGTATGCCTCTGGTAAAATTCTTGAAAAACCAGGAGTATCCAGAAGGAGCTACTTTAGCAAGAAAACGTGCCCTCAAAGAGTAGAGCAAGGACTATGCTCTTATAGGGACACAACTCTTCAAGAGAGGAAGAGACAATCATCTACGAATGTGCATTAATGAAGACGAGTACATTTCGGACTTAGAGATGGCTCATACGGGAGCCACAGGAGGACATTTTTCTACAGATAAAACTGCAAAAATGATTCTCTTCACGGGAATGTGGTGGCCAACTCTACATCAAGATGCAACCACTTACGTTCAAAGATGCGATAGATGTCAACGAACAAAGTATCCAATTAGAAGAGATGAAATGCCACTAAAGCCTATGATGAGTGCCAGAGCAATTACCAAATGGGCGATAGATTTTGTAGGACCTATTAGCCCACCAACTAAAGGTTCCCATGCCGAGTACATAATAGTAGCAATAGATTATTTGACCAAATGGGTAGAGGCCAAAGCAACCAAGAAGAATGATGCAAGGACTACGGCTAAGTTTCTCTTTGAGAACATATTCACTAGGTTTGGATTGCCTATTGAAATTGTGAGTGACAAAGGCACACACTTTATCAATGAAGTGATAGAAGCCGTAATGAATGAATTCTTAGTGATTCATAAGAAATCAGCCCCTTATCACCCACAAGCCAACGGACAGGCTGAAAGTTTGAACAAAATCTTATGTACTATTCTCACTAAGATTGTTAACAATGGTAGATCCTATTGGGACAAGCAATTACATCATGCTTTATGGGCATTTCGAGTAGCATACAAGACAACTATAGGAACTACTCCGTTTAATCTGGTGTACGGATAGAATGCCATCTTATCAATTGATTTCCTGGTACCTACTCTCAGAGTAGCCTCAAAGTATGAATGGACTGGACACAAGTTATCAACTCAATTGGACCAAATTGAAAAGTTACACGAAACAAGATTACAAGCTGTGGCAGGTATTTACGTGCAAAAAGGCGACAGAAGGCATACTTTGATGCTCATATTAAAGATAAAAATCTGAAGGAAGGAGATTTGGTCCTGGTTTATACTTTGAAGCAACATACAAAAAAACTACAAAAAAGAGGATATGGACCCTTGATAATCAATCGTATATCTACCAGCGGAGCCATCAACTTAGCAACCCTAGATGGAGAAATATTGCCTAACTATATAAGTGGTTGGCGAGTAAAAAAGTATTTAGAACCATTGACAGAGGAAATGATGTCATGACTTCTAACAACAAAAAATAGGCAAGAAGAGGACGAAAGAATACGAGAAGAAGCCAGACAAGAAGCTCTAGAACAAATAAAAAAATGGAAGGAATGAATGAGAGAGAGAGATGAAAAATATCGACAAGGAGATGAACTCATCCCTGTTGAAAGTTTTTCAAGCTCAAGAGTGTGGGAACATGCCCCAAATTGAACCTTCCACATCATCCACAATCAAAGGAGGCTGATTTCCACGAGTTTGAGGCATCCAATTATGCCCATAATGGAAAGAAGTTGATTAGAGAAGATTTAGCTCACCTCTTGATGTGATTGGACCTCACTTTTGACATGTATATGTTTTTGATTGGTTAAAGAGGTTAGTAGGTGGTCTTTAAAACCTCTAATGAGTTGTATTATGACTTAGAGTCGTGGAAATACGTGCCCAAGCTGCCCCCTTGCTTAAGCACACCCCCTACTAGCTGTTCTCTGCATATTTTGCAGAAATTTCACTTTTACATACTCTATCTATCTAGATGTTTTTGGCAGACCCCCCGGTCTTGTAATTGTTGTTTCTCCTTCATCCGGAATCCATTTGCAATGATTTTTGTCTTGTTGGAAAGCTTATAAGTTCTACTTTGTCTGCTACAAGTCTCAGGTTCAGTGCCTGCACATGTGCAGAGAAATGACCAGAATAGTGTCTGTCTAGTTAGCTCATACTCTGTGAAGAGATCAAGTTATCTGTTTTGTTGCAGATGGTTGAGGCATCATCCAGTATCCAAATGGAGTTATTTTACTCTCATTTGAAAGCTCTTAAAGTCTAGTTTATGCCTGCAAAATTTCATTTTCAATCTCTGCATATACTCAGAGAAACTCAGAAAATACAGAGCTTATGTCTGAAAAATTTCAGGATCCTAGGAGGGTTCATTTGCTTTTGTTGTGCACATAGGAGTGTTTATCCTCCAACAGTGGTATCAGAGCTATAAGTGGAGTATCAAAGAGAGAAGAAGGAGCTACTGAAGTGAAGTAAAGACTTCATCAAAGTTTGAAGGAAGGAAGCAAAGAACGGGCACGTCAACAACAAGGGGAAGCAAATACATCATCAAATCAAAGACGAAGCTTCATCAAGAGGAGTAGCTCTATTTTTTGAGGTAAAAGCCATCCTTTTCAACTTCATTGCATCAAGTGGGAGGTTCAAAAGAGTTAGGAGGCACCATGGCTGATCTCAATGCTCAGATTGAGAAGCTCGAAAAAGGAAACTACCAACCGTGGCGATTTAGAATAAGCAATTTTTTGATGGGGAAAGGTTTGTGGGGACTTGTGAGTGGTGGAGAGCCAAAACCCTACATAGATGAGGTAAATCCAACCAATGATCAGAGAAGAGCAGTAAGAGAGTGGGATGAAAGGGACAAAAGGGTCATTTTCATTTTATCTCAGCATATTAGCAACTCTATGGTAGGGCATGTTCAAGATTTGGATACATCGAAGAAGGTGTGGGAGTGCTTGGAGAGATTGTACTCAACCTCCACAAAAGCTAGAAAAATTCAGCTCAAGAATGAGCTAAATAATCTTAGGAAAAGCCCTCTCAAGGTGCTAATGATTACGTATTAAAGGTTAAAGAGCTTGCAGATGCACTAGGGTCAATCGGTTGTGCCCTAGATGATGACGATCTTGTCGCACACCCTAAATGGACTTAGGGATGATGAAAAATGGAGGGCTTTCACAACTTCAGTGTATGTAAGGGACTCTCTTCCTGATTTTGATCAACTAATCACTCTCATGGTGACAGAAGAGATGAACCTTGGTGGTCATAATGCCAAGGATAGCCAAGGGCAATTGTTGTATGCAGGTAGAGGAAGAGGAAGACACAACCGAGGTGCTACAAGAGGAAGAGGAAGATATCAAAGCAACCAAGGAGGTCAAGGACAACAAGAAAATGCAGGTCAAAGAGGTGGAAGAGCCACAAATAGAGGAAGAGGTGGAAGATTTGGTGGAAGAGGACAAGCCACTTCAAATGGATGCTTTGTATGCGGTAAGCCCGGTCATTTTGCAAATGAATGCTATCATAGAGCTCAAAGACAAGGGAATCAAAGCAACAACAACAACAATTATAGAGGGCAAGGTAATTATGCAAACACATCATCCAGCCAAGGGAATGATTATTTACTTGCCATGAGGTATGGTGAAGATACAACTCAAGCTAGTGAAGATGTATGGTATGTAGACAGTGGATGTAGCAATCATATGTCATGTCGAAAGGAGTTTTTTAGTAATTTGCAGGTCCCAAAGCATCAAGGGCATGTGGAAACAGGTGATAACTTAGAGCATATCATTCAACATGTGTGAGATATTAGTTTGGAAGGAAATCAAAGAGCAAAGTGCTTATCAGAGGTATTACATGTCCCTACTATTACCAAAAACTTGATTTCGATAGGCCAAATGGTAGAAAAAGGCTATCAAGTTAGGTTCAATGAAAGAGGATGTTTTGTTGAGGATCCAAGGGCAGGTTTCAAGCTCATAGCAAAAGGAAAAAAGCAAGGGAGAATGTTCACAATGCACATAAATCAGCCACACCATTCAATGTATGTCACATGTGGAGACAAGAGGATAGCAGATTTGGATCTATGGCATAAACGAATAGGTCACATCAACCTACAAAAGCTCAAGGACATGCAAAGGAGGAGCTTGGTAAGAGGCCTACCAAATTTTACATCTAAAATGTTGCATGAAATTTGTGTAGCTTGCCAACAAGGAAAACAATCAAGGCTGCCCTTCAAGAAGAGTACCTATGTAAGTGCAAATGTTTTAGACCTCATTCACACGGATGTTTGGGGTCCAACAAGAGAAGCATCCCTTGCTGGAAATAGGTATTTTGTAACCTTCATTGATGAATTTTCAAGGAAAGTGTGGCTGTATTGCATTAGAAACAAATCAGATGTGTTCCACTACTTCAAGAAATTCAAAACACAGGTGGAGAAGGAATCTGGCAAGTTTATCAAAACTTTGAGATCCGATGGAGGGGGAGAGTACTTCTCCCATGAATTTTCTGAATTTTTGCAGGTCAATGGCATCAAAAGACAATTTACATGCAGGTATACCCCTCAACAAAATGGGGTAGCAGAGAGAAAGAACAGACACATAGCAGAGGTAGCAAGGTGTATGCTCAATGAAATGAATATGCCGCATTGTTATTGGGGAGAGGCTACATATACAGCCACATACATCATGAATAGATGTCCTACATCAGGTATACATCATCTAACCCCTGAGGAAGCATGGAGTGGAAGAAAACCTTGCATTTCACATCTTAGAATCTTTGGTTGTATATGCTATGTACATGTACCTCAAGAGTTGAGGTCAAAGTTAGATGCCAAATCTGAAAGGTGTATTTTTTTGGGATATTCTATGGAACAAAAGGGGTATAAATGCTATAATCCCATCACCAAGGAGCTGAAGGTAAGTAGGGATGTTGTCTTTGATGAGTTGAAGCCTTGGTATGCATGCACAAGTCCATTGCAGGTTGAAGACATAGGTGAGACAGATTTGAAGAATGATGATAGAGTTCAAGAAAGCATGGATTTGAGTGGTCCAAGCAACTCATGCAACACAAGGACACCCTCACCATGGAGTGGAAGGCTTAGGGAAAGAGAGACCAGCTCTGAAGAAAGCAAAGTCAAAGGCAAAGAGAAGATTTCAGTTGAAGAAGGAAGCTATGTGGACGAGAGCATGTTGGAAGATGAAGAGATAGAAGAAATTCAAACTCCAGGAGTGGAAAAACAAAGAAAGAAGATGGCAATCACACCCAAAGGAAGTGAAAGAAGGTCTTCAAGAGTAAGATATCCAGTACAAAGGTTAACATATGATAATTTCATTGCAAAGCATTATGCATACATGACTCAGGTAATCAAGGACAAGGAACCAACTAGTTATGAAGAAGCTAAGGATTGCAAGGAATGGCAAGAGGCAATGAAGGAAGAGCTCAAAGCACTTGATGAGAACCATACTTGGAGCTTGGTACCAGCTCAAGAAGGCATGAAGGTGATAGGTAATAAGTGGGTTTACAAAATTAAAAGAAATTCAGATGGTTCCATTGCTAGGTACAAAGCAAGGTTGGTGGCGAAAGGCTTCTCCCAAAGCTACGGGATAGATTATGATGAAACTTTCAGCCCCGTAGCCAAGATGCCAACAATTAGGACTTTGATTGCAGTGGCCACATCAAGGAAATGGAGCTTATATCAGTTGGATGTGAAGAATGCCTTCCTCAATGGAGAGCTTGAAGAAGTAGTCTACATGAGCCAACCTCAAGGATTTGCTAGTATGAGGTACCCAAATCATGTTTGCAAGCTAAGGAAAGCACTATATGGACTAAAGCAAGCCCCAAGGGCCTGGAATCAGAGGTTAGTGGATTATTTATCAAGTTGTGGATACAAAGAAAGTGTTGCAGATCCATCACTTTACATGAAGAAGCAAGGAGACAAGATGGTATACATATGCATCTATGTGGACGATTTGATCATCACAGGAAGTGATATTGCAGGTATTAAAGATATCAAATCAAAGCTAGGGAAGGAGTTCAAGATATCTGATCTTGGAACACTAAAGTACTTCTTGGGAATAGAGGTAATCTATGCACACAATGGAATCTTCTTGATTCAAAGAAAATACTTGTTGGATGTGCTATACAGGTTTGGTATGAGTGGTTGTAAGCCACTTTCTTAGCCCATGGAGCCCAATACAAAGTTGGTTGCAGGTCAAGGAGAGGCTATACAAGATATTACACTATATAGAAGCATAATTGGTTCATTAATTTATGCTACATTCACTAGACCTGATCTTGCATATGTAGTAGGTGTTCTCTCTCAATTTTTGCATACACCTACTCATGATCATCTTATGGCGGCAAGAAAGGTGCTTCGTTACATCAAGCACACCATCAACCAAGGTCTATTTTACTCATATGATGCTGATCTAAGTGTCAAAGGATATAGTGATGCTGATTGGGCAGGTAGCAAGGATGATCGAAGGAGTACATCGGGTTATGTTTTCATGATAGGTACAAAAGTGATCTCTTGGAGCTCTAAGAAGCAACCCACTGTTGCTCTTTCATCCACAGAGGCTGAGTACAGAGGTTTAGCATTGGCTACATGTGAGCTATTATGGCTTAAGAAGCTACTTAAGGACTTGGAAGTGGAAGTGCAGGAGTTTCCTCTTTATGGAGACAACATTTCAAGCATCTATCTAGCTAACAATCCCATGTTTCATGCAAGGAGCAAGCACATAGAGGTTCATTACCACTTCGTTAGAGAAAAGGTGATGGCAAAAGAGCTAGATATAAGGTATGTGAACACTAAAATGCAGGTTGCAGACATGATGACAAAGTTTCTTGAAGGTACAAAGCTTGGAGGATTCAAGGAAGCTATCAACATAAGAGACATAGGCTGAAGCAACAAAGGAAAAGACTTGAGCTTGAGGGGGAGTGTTGAAAGTTTTTCAAGCTCAAGAGTGTGGGAACATGCCCCAAATTGAACCTTCCACATCATCCACAATCAAAGGAGGCTGATTTCCACGAGTTTGAGGCATCCAATTATGCCCATAATGGAAAGAAGTTGATTAGAGAAGATTTAGCTCACCTCTTGATGTGATTGGACCTCACTTTTGACATGTATATGTTTTTGATTGGTTAAAGAGGTTAGTAGGTGGTCTTTATAACCTCTAATGAGTTGTATTATGACTTAGAGTCGTGGAAATACGTGCCCAAGCTGCCCCCTTGCTTAAGCACACCCCCTACTAGCTGTTTTTGCATATTTTGCAAAAATTTCACTTTTACACACTCTATCTATCTAGATGTTTTTGGCAGACCCCCCGGTCTTGTAATTGTTGTTTCTCCTTCATCCGGAATCCATTTGCAATGATTTTTGTCTTGTTGGAAAGCTTATAAGTTCTACTTTGTCTGCTATAAGGCTCAGGTTCAGTGCCTGCACATGTGCAGAGAAATGACCAGAATAGTGTCTGTCTAGTTAGCTCATACTCTGTGAAGAGATCAAGTTATCTGTTTTGTTGCAGCTGGTTGAAGCATCATCCAGTATCCAAATGGAGTGATTTTACTCTCATTTGAAAGCTCTTAAAGTCTAGTTTATGGTTGCAAAATTTCATTTTCAATCTCTGCATATACTCAGAGAAACTCAGAAAATACAGAGCCTATGTCTGAAAAATTTCAGGATCCTAGGAGGGTTCATTTGCTTTTGTTGTGCACATAGGAGTGTTTATCCTCCAACAATCCCAATGGCTAATTTTAGAGCCTCTGAAAACCTAGGACATCAAACAATGCAACCATATTTGAACTTGGGCACTGGAATAGAAGAGTACCACTTGGTGGATGCTCTAATTGACACGGGAGCAACTGTTAGCTGTATCAAGTCTTCTTTGACGCATAAGCTCAAAGAACAGTTAAGTCCAACCAAAGCACATCTGATTGGAATAGGGGGAAGGGTTACTAAATGCATAGGCAAGGTTACATTGTCTCTACATCTAGGAAATAACACGATGCAATAAAAACTTTTTGTGTGTCATGATCAAGATTTATTGGAAGAACTTGTGTTAGGCCAAGATTGGATATATGAATATGAAGTGACTATCCAATTAGCCTTGGGCTACATATCAGCCAAGATAGGGCACCGTGAGGTATTCAGTGTGTTAAAAGAACGACCCATCAAAGCCAAGTGTATAGGCCCAAGAGATCAACTACTCATGCATGAAGGTGATTGTACATTCACATCCACTATGGAACCCCCACCACCAAGTATTCCCTGTGAAAGTACATCAACTCTCAATCTCACGCACCATCCTAGTCTAGTGGGCCCCACTACTAACATCATTTCCAAGCAAAACCCATGTGAGGAATTGAGCACAAGAGCGACTAGTCAGCATGATTATCACGAACCTTCCCACATTAGAATCTATCACATTCCACACACCAGACATGCTTGGATTAGAAAAGATCAGGTGATAGTATATCATCAACAACAGAGCTGTATTTTACACAAGAACCAACTATAGTACAAGGACACAAGTCAAGCCGGACTCCAAGGTCCACAAAGGATTGCTCAAGTATGGATACCAAAGAAAGTGATTGCCGCTCAACATGCTAGAACGCAAATATGGGTCCCCAAATCATGTGCACCAATGACAATCTTTAAAGGGAAAATATCCATACACAAGAAGAATCAATAGAGCATGAAGATGAAGAATCAAGAAATAGGAAACTACAGGGAATTGCGGAAACAGAATACACAACAAGAACAATTCAAGGATTTGAAGGACTAGCAAAGCGGAAGTACAACTTGAGAAGTACACCAAGCACCAGAAACGATGGAGATACAATTAGCCGCAAGAAAATAAAACAGATTTGGATGCCTAAATGCTGATCAATCTGCATACATCAACCAGATACTTCAATTTTCACACATCTTGAGTTCTAAGAGTCTTGAGCATGCATAATAGGGCCACATTACAAGGCCATGCATTCGGCACCTAGTTCTTTTTCTATTGGATAGTGAAGCACATTTCCCTCCTAGGGAATAGGAGAGCACTTGTACAATAATCTCAAGGAAAATAATTAACGATATAATAAAAGCTTTGGCTAGGTACTAACGCTTTTGTTATACCTTTCTCACACCCACGGGAAAGGGACGACACAAGTCACTCGGAGAGTTGCCAATTTCATGAAAATTGAAGGATAAATCATGCTACCAACTTTATACTGATTACTGGTGCATATTGAGTGCAGATGGCATCGTCAAATTATGAGGCTACACAAGAGGAAGAGGTCCTACTTCTTCCCTTGGAATCGATCTCTAAGGCGAGAGGTCATTGGTTCCTTGAAGACCAACCTATATCAGATCTCCTCTTTATGGCCACCATCAAGATTATGGATAGGGATCACTACTTCCCAATAATGTCACAAGATTTCCAAACCATAATAGAGGGATTACCACACATCATAAATGTTTGGACAAGGGTAGGAATTGACGCAGTTCTACGACTTCCGATATATTTACCGGATTTTCAAAGATGCACACAAGTTATGAACACACTCCAGTTTGCAGCAGATAAGCCTTCAATCCCGGAAGCTAAAGCGCTCAACAAAATAGGTGCATGGAAAACAATCCGATTCACACATGAAGTCATCAACAAAGCTTTTGGATGGAGTCAGGACGGTCTCACTAATGTCAAAGATGAATGTCATGATGTGAAAAAGAAAACCTTTCTGGAAATCAATAGAACAGATATAGAAGAATCAGTTCGGTTAGTACACCACCATTTTTGTTTCCCCAGCATGAACAAATATACATCGCCTCAGAAGATTGTGGTTCAATTGCTCTCCCATGCAATGAGGCAAATCGGGAATCAAGTCAATTTTAGTCCATATATTCAAGACTGCCTATTCGAAGCTAAGAAGAAATAGAGTCAGAAGAAGTTCTTGAATGGAAGCTCTGCATTGACGGTGCTAATTTATGAGGCACTTGAAATGAAAGAATGTCTACGATTGATGCCAAACTCCACTGAAATGGAAAAATATGTGAAGTCGGCTACCATTCCAAAGAAAAAGAAAACAGTCATGTCCTTAGAAGAAGTGGGAACCAGTTCCAAGAAACCAATGAGAGGGGCTAAGCGTGCTAGAGGTGAAGCGGCGCAAGAAACACTACAATCCAAGCGGGCACATGTACTACCAAGGATTCCTTTGACACAACCGCCCATCACAAAAAGAGATCTCTCATTAGCATTAGAGGAAACTCATGCGTACATGCGGGGTCAAGTTAACCTCAATGTCCAAGGACATCAATATAGACAGGCAAGACGAGTGCAACAAGAGAACATACTCCAGAACTAGCTGCCAGATACAAAGAATTGGGACTGGATGATTCGAGTTCTAATGAGGAATCTAGTCACGAGAAGGACACCTTGGACACCGATATAAGAATAGAAACGAACAATGAGCAACTACAAAATCAGGAAGCATCAACTGAACAAACACACCTTATTCAATTGAACGAGCAATCCCGGATGAGCATAAAGGAAGCTTCAATCACACATAAAGATGTGGTGCCACCATAAAGGAAGAAATACAAATAAGCACGGAAAAAGAAAGGCCTTTACAACAAAATATGGAACAAATCATGATTGAAATCCTTGATGATACGCCACAAGGTAAGACAGTAATTAAGGAGGCTGAGCCAAAGATACAACTTCTTATTAGGCAGCCCCACGACACAACATTGCATGTGGCACAAGGAAAAGATGTTACCATAGGTGAAGAACCGAGCATAACGACAACATGGTTAAATGTAGATGTTACTCAATTGAAACCAATAGTCAAAAAAATGATACAAACGGCCATGGATATGCAACAGCAAATGATGGAAACAGACGTAGATTATGACAAGGCCATGCGAGAAAAGAATCAATTTCAAGTGATGAGTGAACAGTTTTCTGCGCAACTGATCTAGACTCAACGAGTTGTTTTAGTTAAGGAAACCAAAATAATAGAAGTCAAAGGACAATGCACTACACTAATGGAGCATAATCAAAAACTCCAGGAGCAACTGATGGAGCTACAAAGACAATATGAAGCAAGTGAAGCAGACAAAGAAAGAATGAGGACTAGAAGCAATCTGTTATAAACACAGCTCAAAGTATATATGGAGCAAAATTGATAATTTACGCAAGAGGAATAAAGAACTGATGAAGGCCTTGTTATACGACCAACTAATAGAAAAACAAGAGACAACAACGATTGACCAAAAGGAATTGAAAGATCAGATTTCAAAATATGAAAATCTACTGAAACAAGAGCAAATCCTAAAAGAAGAATGGGAACAAAGTTGTATACATGACACAATTGAGCTTAGGAAACAACTGAAAGCTGTTGAAGAAAAACTCTTGGTAATCTATACCAAAGATGCAGATCAAATGGCGAAAATCGGCAATGAGCTTCTTGCAGCCAAAGATGCACTAACAACAACCATCCATGAAGTTAAAGAAAAGACTGAACATATTGTACAATTGGAAGCTCAAATAGACAAAAAGGCAACATCGGGACACTAGTAGAGCCACAACCAAAGAATCCTACAAACGAGGTAGAGAAATAGGTCAGAAGGAACGGGCACTATTGGTGTCCCGATTGACAGAAAAGTTTGAAAATGAAGTAGTCAAAGTCATGAAGGAAGCCAAAATTAAAGGAAAAGACTTGGATAAAATCATAAAGCCTTTTAATATTCCATATGGGCTATTGAAAGAGAAAACACGACAGTATATAAAGAGGATCACCCAAAAGGATCCCGATGAGCAGTTGCACTTCAAAGAAAACACATCCAATTACACTCAAGAAGAATTTGAATCCGCACAACCTTTATGGAGAAGAAAAATTTTGGAGAAAAACCCTACTTTGCAAGTGCACTGGCAAGCAGCACCATATTTACTACAGGTAAATCCTTCTTTTTGCCCAACACCATGTCGCCGTGAAGCACAACAATTTTTGGACATGCAAAAGACGGGTGTGCTCAATAAACAATGGTTAAATTATCCATTACTTCCAAGTCCACCTCACAATTATTTGCCGACCGAAGACTATATGGTGAAATCCATTGAATTTTGGCTATCTCGATATGCAACAGTACCAGACCTAACTATCAAGATGACTAATAAAATCCTCAGCATTAGCATTAACCAAGGCACATATATTCTTATTTTTGATCTATCCATTATGCCTAGTCATCCTACAATCATGGCTTATTATTCAAGACTCAATTTCTTGCCGAGTCTATACATGCAAACCTTCAAAGAAGCCTTTTTTACCGGAAATTTTTGCAATTGACTCCGAGATTTTCTTAAAGATGTCAACGAATCTGAATGCTAGAATGGTGGCATATGAATTGAGCTTCTTCGCAGACCATAGACAGCCACCACATGACGATGTGAAAGTTGAACAATGGAAACAGTTGATGATACGTGAAGCTAATCTGCTCAATGAGAGAGCAAAAGGTCTACAAGATGTACTCCCACCACATTCCAAAGCCTGTCGAGGATGACAGAGTTCAGGAGGGGGGTAGTGTTGAAGGAGAGTTAAGCAAAAAGAAAAGAAGAAGAAAACCAAGCAAGGAGCTTCACTAATGATGAAATATATGAAGACATACCTTTGCAGGAAGCCCCACAGGTGCACGCAACACCCATCTCCGCACAAAGCCCCGCAAGGGCATACAACAAGGGAAGGCATGTAAGAGGCAAGGGAGGATCAAGGCCAACAAGTATCCAGGAAAAAGTGCAAGAAGATATCAGGCAGATCCAGAGCCCCAAGAAGGTGCTTCAACTTCTTGAACTTCGAAAGGTCCAGATCGAAGGCTGAAGATCCACACCTTCATACCTTCCACTCGTTGCGTGCGTGGCAGCCCGACTTAACATAGCAACCCAGATTTAAAGAGGTTATTGGTGAAATACACTAAAAATCTCAGGTATTCCATCGCCACAGGTTGCAAACGGTGAAAGAAAATGGGATGCCAAGACCAATGCAACACGGCCCGAGTTATGATCAGTTCCTTGACCACTAATAAAACTATATCATTATGACTTCCACAAGAGCTAGCAGTGGTCAATTATAAAAGATCTATCAGTTAATAAGGAACCAAAGCAACTACAGGCACAAAACTACAAACAAAGCAAAGCCTATCAAGGGACGAAAAAGATAAAGAGGGGGAGAGTGTTGTAGAGCAGAGGAACAAAGATGCAAAGAAGAAGAAGGGCCCCAAAATTTTCTGATTTGGACACTTTATTTTTTGTATTATAACCATTTTGTAATATATTTTCCGATGTAAATGCACAAGAGGAGTCCTCTAGATGCACACCCCTAAAATTTTTCCTTAATACCCTTATAAATTAGTAGGAAATTAGTCTTTTAGTCAATAAAGTGCTGGTCTCTTATGTGAAAAGAACATTTTTAGGGCACATGTATATAAGTCAGTTTGTTTGGCCATTGTGAGAATCAAGAGAATAGAAATTCGAATTTGTGTCTTCTCCTCTCTGTATCTTCTTCCTTGTGAGCTTGCATGCATGTGTGATGCTTGGAAAGGGTGCTTAGAAGTATTGTCTATCCATGAAAATGCTTGTATGCTGTTGGTAAGGTGTGCGTGAAGGTAGGAAGTGCTGAAGTGTAGCAAAATCAATCCCGCGACTTAGTATTTTGCTCATAACTTGAGGAAAATGTGTCAAAATCGAGTGAAAAGACCATTATTGGATGTTTTTTCTCGAGAGCTTCGAAACAAACCCGATATTCGCTATATCCGGAGTTTGGAGCTGAGAGAAAAGCTTGATTTACTGTTGACTACTGTTCCAAGTGTCACAACACCATAGCTGACCTTGAGAACTTGATTGTGATGGATTTATACTTTTTTGTACTTTTTGAAACTTCATTTGCATGGACCACTATTTGAATGCATGTCTTCATACACTCCGCTAGGTCTTGATACTCCTTGGATTGATAATTAATGTGTGAGTCCCCACTATATGCACTTGAGGGGGATCGAGGTATAGTCTCTTTCTCCACAAGTCCCTAAGTTGGTACTTAGGTACACATCTACCCTCTTCAAGGAAGCACAAGAATGCATAAAGAAATGTGATGCTTGTCAATGATGTAGCCCTCACGCTTCTAGAAGGCACCACAACTTGCTCACTATCTCCTTGGGATGACTTCCATTTGAGCATTGGGGCACCAAATTCATGAGACCTATCTATTTGCAGGCATGGTCAGGGCAAGAAAAATACTTATTGATCGCTACGGATTACGCAACTAAGTGGGCCAAGGTTCAAGCTACTTAGGATTGTTCTACATCCATTATTGCCCACTTCTTGCTCAAATTCATTCTAACAAGATTCAATGACCCCATAGAGATTACATCAAATCAAGGCACATGTTTTGTCAATTCAATCATTCACTATCTCTTCTTGAGATACAAGATCTTTCATAGAAAGTATTGTGCTTACTACCTGCATGCAAATATCCAAGCATAGAGCACAAACAAAAATTTGATTTGCTTGCTAAGAAATGAATTCTTTCTATGTTTGAAAACTTGGGGAACCACCTATCTAGGCACTGTATGGGCTTATCATGCTGCACAAAAGGCAACCACACAACATTCTCACTTCCAGCTAGTCTATTGGCTCACTCCACTTATGCCACTAGATCTCCTAGTTGGATATGATTTGTATCAAGCTAGGATATGGACATCAACTACTAACGAAAATAACCACCATGGCCTCCTGACTAATTGCCTTGAACCAGCTAGAAGAAATTCTTGAAGAAGCCCCTTCCATGTTAGAAGATGTGCAGGGTAAGAGAAAGGCATAGCATGATAGAACTCTATGGTCTTCTAAGAGTCAAATGGGGTCATTAGTACTCTATAATCCAACTAAGCATGCCCAATAGAAGGGCAAGTTCATGCCACATTGGGAAAGAATATACAAAGTAATAGCACTACTGAGTCAAGGTACAGCTCACAAAGCCACATTAAAAGATGAACCTTTACCTTTGGTAAATGTATCTAGGTTCAAGTTTTATCACACATAAAAGAAAGAAATATTTTTTGTACATAGTTCAATTTTGGATAAGGAGTAAACATGCAGAATAAACCTGTCAATCTCCCTCCTCTATTCCTCAAGTCTAGTTAGAGAATCTCTTCACCCTATGTTTTTAGACTCCTTACGTTGTTTTGTGTGCTCCAGGGAGGAGCGAACTTTGGAGGTGGGAAATGTACATCTAGTAGGATGCCTCGGGTTTGGATTCAGTTCCAGAGTCTTCGATTCTAGAATCCTTTGGTCCATTGTTTAGAGCATTCTGCTCCAAAATCCTTCAATCTAGTGTTTAATGACTTTGATGCTTTTGGCTCTCCATGGGTAGGTAGATCGAAGCATAGGGTAACACTTAGTGCAGTGATTTTGGCTTTTCGGTTCCTAGGAACATCAATATGTCTAGTCTGATGTCATTTCAGTGGATCTATAATCAGCTTGATGCCAAAATTGATGATAAAGAGGTTAGGACTCCAACAATCTAAGGAAACACAATTCACAGTTATGATGGCAGAACGAAACAAGGTGAAACTACTTGAAATATTTAAGAGGGTAGAATTGATGGTACAAGGATGTGAGTTTATCCTATATTTTATTCTATTATGAATTCCTCTTAGGACTGAAGGTGTTCCCTTACTATTGAGATGACCATGGCTCAGACATGCAAAGGTCATCCATGATTTGGGCAGAACTATATGTGGGTACATGATCAGTGTAAAATGAAGTAGTCAAAAATGGAAGTTGGCCCGAACTATGTATGGATGGGTACCACTAGTTCATGGGTTGAGCTAGAAGAAGTGGAAGAGCTTGACTCTTCCGAGTTGAATGGTATTTTTGAAGATATCTTTAGATGGATGGGAGTAGAATCTCCTTCATGTTATATGGTTACTTGCCAAGAGGATTAGGCATAGAACTAGAAGCACATCCAAGGGGAGATTATGGAACTGGAAGAGTCATCAAAAGAAAACCTCCGCAACTAGATAGAAGTAAATCCAGAATAACAAGAGAACCCTATAACAATGGAAAAAGAAGGCCAAATCCGATGGCTATGCATAGAAGAAATACCCAAGGGCTGGTAGCAAAGGAAAACCTAGGATGCCAAGATCAAAGAAGTTTGTGTTTATAAGGACTCCCATTTTAGCAAACAAAATGAAGTAGAAAAAACAACACAAAAAGTGGACATGGCCTTGGCAGTCTAAGAGATCAATTAAGGAGAACTAGGGGGAGAAAAATCTATTATGGTAGCCTCATGACTTTGGGGGGAGCCTATTCTCTTACACTAGGTAACAAACTTCCTGCAAAGCTTCAAAGATGTTTTTGCATGGAATTATAAGGACCTAACATGCATTCTCGTGATGCTCAAAATCCACACCATTCCATTAATTCCTTATGCAAAACTCGTAAGAGGGAGGATTTATTGCCTCTACCCGAAGTACGCAGAAGCAATATGCATGGAAATCGACAACATGAAGGCAACAAGGATTATTGTCCCAGTGGAGCATGAATTCATTTCATCAATAGTGATATCCCCAAAGAAGCAGTCAAACAAGATCAGGGTGTGTGTATATTTAGGGGCTCTCAACAAAGTGAATATGCCTTATGGATTCCCTACCTTAGTTTTGGAACATGTAGTGGAAGGTGGCTGGGCACTCGCTCTACAATTTCATGGAGGGGTACAGTGGGTATAATGAGATCATGATACATCATAAAGATAGGCCCAAAACAACATTTTTTATGCCATTGGGAACTTACATTTACACTAAAATGGCCTTCGAACTCAGAAATGCTCCGGATACTTTCAACCAAACCATCTTGATCATTTTTGGGAATTTACTATTAGGGTCTTCACGAATATTAATGGATGATTTCTCAACCTTTTTAGGAATTAGAGAAACCATTCCAGTTGATAGCATTGATGTACACTTCCCTCACCTTGCTCTCATATTCTAGAAGTGTTGCGAATCTAAGTTGAGATTGAATCCCAATAAATCTCACTTCTTGGTCACTAAGGGCACCCTTCTGGACACATTGTTTTTGGGCATGACATGACACCAGACCCTAATAAGGTGATGGCTATAATGAAAATTCCACAACCCATATGTACAAAAGAAGTTCATGCCTTCTTAGGCCATACTAGCTATCACACGAGATTCATTCAACTATTCCTAGATATCACTAAACCTTTGTTCCAGATAATAGCCACAATGAGACCATTTTAGTGATCTGAAGCTGAAGAACAAGCCTTTGGGGAATTTAAATCACATTTGAATCAAGCTCCTATATTGAAATCACTGGACTGGAGCTGATCATTCCATGTCCATGTAGACATAGGTGTAATCCTCGTGCAATCGGATGATGAAGAGAAGATAGATCACCCAATATACTATGCCATCTGACTGCTATGTAGACATGAGCAAAATTATAATACTACAAAAAGGGAGTCCCTAGCTATAGTACTTGCCTTACAAAAGTTCATGCATTACCTGCTTGGAGTAAAGTTTATAGTCATCACCGATCATCAAGCCTTGAAGTATCTGCTCAAAAAATCTCAGATTATGGGGTGAATATGGAGATGGTTCGTGCTATTTTAGGAGTTTGATTTTGAAATATGGGTTCATCTCAGGTGGTTCAATGTATTTGCAGATCACATGTCTCGCCTTACCTCACACACAGTTATGCAAGAGGGAATTCTTGAAGACTTTTGTGACATTTTGTTGTTTAAAATACAAAGCTCCTCTAATTGATACCAAGATGTTAAGGACTAGTTGATGAAAGGTGCCTTTCCCCCAAATTTCACTTGTCTAGAGAAAAGATGGCTACAACTCAAATGTAGAAGTTACAAGTCCATTAATGCTATCTTATATATGAAAGGGTATGGTGGAATGCTTCTACAATGCTTATATCATCAGGAAACAACAGTACTCATTCAAGAAGCATACGAGAGCATTGGGACTGGGCATACTCATGGTCATATCATGGCCAATAAGTTTCTAAATTGTAGACTCTAGTGGTCTACTCTCTTCAAGGAATCACATGAATGTGTAAATGATGCTTGTCAATGACGCAACCATCACCCTTCTAGAAGGCACCACAACCCACTCACTATCTCCTTGGGATGGCGTTCGATCATTGGGGCATCAACTTTGTGGGAACTGTTGCGAACATTTGTTTTATGTAGTGTACAAGTTTCAAATTATGTAAATACCTTTGGGAAGTCTTCAAATACTTCAAGAAGGCTCATATTATTCATAAAATGTAGCAAAAATACCACGCGAGTTCTAGAACATGGTGAGTCAAATTAGTGAGTCACAAGGGAGCTTCAGTGGTGTCCTAGTGGAAGGTCGATGTGGCTAGTTCTCAAAGTCCATCAATACTTTGCTTATTTGAGCACTTGAGTCATGTAATACCTCCATCCAAGTGTCTACCACAAATTTAGATGTATTAGGAAGGTTTTAGATTAGTTTCCCATGCTATAAAAAGAGGAGAAAAGTCGTGATCTTGTGGGATGTCCAAGAGAGTCATATGTGTATCTCTACACTGCTGTAGTTTTGTATCCAGAGATTGCAGAGCTTGTATCTCCCTCATTATATATCCAAATTACATGTTTGATAGCTCATTGGAAAGCTCTTACTGTCTACTTTCTTCGTGTAAATTTTCATAATCATTGAATTTGTGAGCTGAGAGCAATACGCTCTGCAAGTAGTGTGTGTCCTCTGTTTTTTATCCCTGCTGAAGGTCTCCATTAAACCTCAAACTTGCAGAGGTCATATCTCCTTGTGTATGTATCCAAATCATGTGTTCTTTGGCTTGTTAGAAAGCTCTTTAAGTCTACTTGTATTCTGGAAAGTTTCAAGGTCATTGGAGTTGTGACTTAAGAGCAGTAGTCTCTGCAAGTGATGTGTGTCCTCAGGTTCATCTCTGTTTCAAGGTCTCCATTAAAGCTGCATATTGCAGAGGTCATAGCTCATTGTGTATTTATCCATTTGAGGTGTTCTATATCTTGTTGGAAGGATCTTAGAGTCCAGTTTATGTGTGTGAAACAGTTTTGGAAAATTCCAAGTGAGTAAAGAGAAATTTGCTCTGCAAGAAAATTGGTCTATGCATACAAGTTTGTGAAAAAGTCAACTAGGTCCTGTTGGGTTTCACCTAGTTCTAGCTATACTTTGGAGATCAATAAACTCCAACATTGGTATCAGAGCAAGTACTTGGAGGATTGGAGAAGGTTATCATACGTTGACGAAGAATTTGAAGCTATCAAAGAAGCAGTTCATCATCAACACTACACAAAGGTAGAAGAAGATTGCAAGGAGGCATCTGAAGCAACATCCAAGCAAAGAAAGGTGCACATACCTCATTTACAAGGTAAATATTATATTTCTTCTCATCACACACATTGGAAAGGAGGCTTAAAGGAGGAAGCTTAGCATTTGTATTATGGGAGACCAACATGCACAAATAGAGAAGCTTGATAAGACCAATTATCAAGCATGGAAGTTTAGAATCACAGCATACTTGCAAGGTAGAGGCTTGTATGGATTGACGGCACAGATATCAAACCCACATTACCAGAGGACCCAAATCAGCAACAATTCAGGGAGTTTAGACTTTGGAATGAGAGAGACAAAAGGGTTATATTCATTTTATCACAAAATATTCAAGATTCAATGGTAGGACACATACAAGATCTAGACACAAGTAGAGATGTTTGGCTTGCATTGGAAAGGTTGTATGCTACAGGTACAAGAGCAAGGAAGATTCAACTCAAAAATGAGTTGAATAACATAAAGAAAGATACAAGGACATCGGTCAATGATTACATATTGAAAGTTAAAGAGATTGCAGATCAACTAGGATCAACTCAAGCTCATGTGGAGGACGACGACTTGGTTGCACATACGCTCAACGGACTCAAAGATGATGAGAGATGGAAACCCTTCATTACTTTAGTTTATGTCAGAGGAGAATTACCAGATTTTGATCAACTTATTGCCCTCATGGTCACGGAGGAGATGAATCTAAATGGTTCTACTTCAAATCAAAAAGGATCTCAAGGACAAGCTCTTTATGTAGGATCATCAAGAGGTGGAAACAGAGGTGGAAGAGGTTCAAATAGGGGTCGAGGAAGAAGGAGCGATGATCAAAGGACTTCAAGTGGCTTCTTCAACACAAGAGGAAGAGGAAGATCAAGCGCTAGAGGTACGAGAGGCTACTACAACTACAACCAAAGACAAAGGAGTGAAGATAATAAGAATAATTGCTATATATGTGGAAGGTATGGACACTATGCCAAAGATTGTTATCAAAATGAAAATAATCAAGGTGGTAATCAAAGAGGAGGCTATTCAAGAAGAGGTAAACAACAAGGAAATTATGTAGTTGAAGGTAAAAGTGATGATTATGATTCTCTTCTTATGATGAATGTAGAAACTAAGATGAATTGCAATAGCGATGTATGGTATGTAGATAGTGGTTGTTCTAATCACATGTCTCATGATGCTTCATGGTTTTCTAATATGCATAATCCGTCATGTAAAGGTCATGTTGAAACAGGAGATGATACAACACATAAGATTATTCAGGTTGGAGATGTTGTTATGCAGGATAAGAGCAAGACAATTTGCTTGAAGGATGTACTTTATGTGCCAACGATCACTAAGAATTTGATGTCGGTTGGTCAAATGGTAGAAAAAGGTCTACAAGTGAGATTTAATCATGCAGGTTGCTTCATTGAGGATCCAAAGCAAAGGAGGTTAATTGCTAGAGGTCAAAAACAAGGTAGATTGTTTACATTCAAGGTAACCCAAATCATACAAACTATTTCTCTTATGGTATGCATCGAATAGCAGAGCTTGATCTATGGCACAAAAGGATTGGACACATGAATGTACACAGGTTAAAGGAGCTATCAAAGAAGAGGATTGTTGAAGGATTACCTGATCTTACTAAGCAACATATGGTGCATCTTTGTGAAGCATGTCAAATGGGTAAGCAGAGTAGACAACCTTTCAAGCATTCAAGCTATGTAAGTGATGGTTTGCTAGATCTCATACGCACAGATGTGTGGGGACCTACTAAAGAGGCATCCTTGGTTGGTAATAAGTACTATGTATCATTCATTGACGATCATAGTAGAATGACATTTGTGTATTTTATTAAACATAAGAGTGAGGTCTTTGATTGTTTCAAGAAGTTCAAATCATATGTCAAAAAGCAAACAGGAAGGTATATTAAGAAGCTAAGATCCGATGGAGGAGGAGAGTATTTCTCTCAAGCTTTTACTGATTTTTTGTATGATGAAGGTATCAAAAGAGAAGTTACATGCAGGTATACTCCACAACAAAATGGAGTCGCAGAAAGAAGAAACAGAATCATAGCAGAAGCATCTAGAAGCATGCTTAATGATATGTGTTTGCCTAATTATTTTTGGGCTGAAGCTGTTAGCACAAGTGTTTACATTATGAATAGAGTTCAGACTGCTGGAGTTCATCATTTGACACCATATGAGGTATGGCATGGAAGGAAACCAAGTGTAAGTCATTTGAAAGTATTTGGCTGTGTGTGTTATGTACATGTACATGTACCTAGTGAGGTGAGATCTAAACTTGATGCGAAATCAGAAAAATGTATATTTATTGGTTATGCAGATACTCAAAGAGGATATAGATGCTATAATCCTCATACCAATAAGGTTGTTGTGTCAAGAGATGTAAACTTTGATGAATCACTTTCATGGTATGCAGATAAGAATTGTTTGCAGGTCATGGATGAAAATGAAGAAGGTGTGGTTGAAGGAGATGAATGGATAGTTCAGCCATCAGGAAGTTTAAATGATGAAAGGAGTGGTTTAGATGAAGAAAGAGGATCACCTTTCAATGGAAGATTAAGGCAAGAGTCACCTCCAAGTGTTAAAAGTAAAGGTAAACTCAAACTTGTTGAAGTTAATGATGAAGGAGAGGAAATTAGTGATGTATGTGAGTATGGAGAATCATCAAAGGTTCCTAATAAGAAAGGAAGAGCATCTACATTGGATGTAAGAAGAACTTCAAGAGTAAGTAAGCAACCTCAAAGGTATACTTATGAATCTTTCATGAATACTCATTATGCTTTTATGACAAAAGTTGAGTAGGAAAATGAACCCACATGTTATGATGAGGCCAAAGGAGATGAAAAGTGGGAGAAAGCAATTGTTGTTGAAGTATGGGGAGTAACCAACCCAAACCGCCTCACATGGAAGTGAGGGGCTCTTCCAAGAGGAGTTGCAAGAAGTGCAAGCAACGCACACACACCCACGTCCATGAACAATGGCACCATGGCCAACGTCAAAAGGAACAAGGGAGGGCAATGCTCACACACAAGCCAACCCCAAATGCCAAACCCACACACATGGATCATCGCCTAGCACACAAGGAGAAATGTGGAAGCCAAATGACACCTTCTTCCATTACCAAAATGGAGGCCAAGGCCATGGCCAAGGGACCTCCTCTTTACAAATGAGGCTCTTCTTTATATAGAGAAGAGAGGCATAAAAACATGTGGTCAAAAGACCACATGTGCTAAATCAAAAAGAGGATCTTCATGTGATTTGGGAATTTCCATAACCACCTAGAGAGAGAGTGGGCGCTTGGAGAATTCCTACGTGGGAATTTTGGTTTGTTCAAAAAAGGAGTTGTTCAAAAAGGAAAGGCTTCAATACCATAGACTTAGGGATTTATCAAAAAGTGGTTTTAGGAGAGTGTTCATATGGACCTCTCCTAATTTACAAAAAGATGGTATTTTCATGAGGGCTCAAGGATGCCATAGCATGAGGAAAAATTATGGGCAACCCTTAGAGCAACACTTCCCCCCCTCCTAGACTTTGTCGTCCTCGACAAAGCTAAGAGAGAAGCATATAATGCCGAACTGGTCCAAGTTTGGAGTCTTCAATTCATCAAACATGCAGCAGTTCCAATCTGAATTTTGCAAGACTGCAAATCTTCTGAATCAGCAAGTCGCCAATCTTCAAGTCTGCAACTCCATATTGCTGAGCGACACAATCCCCTTGGGGGGCAGTCAGCCCTACATTTCTCCAGTGTGTCATCTCTTCAAAGCTCCAATACCTGAAATTTAAACATACACAACAAGTAGACTGAATTTGAAAAGAAGCAGCCATAAAATATTAATTCCAATTTTTAGTTTCCATTTCAGGAGCATCCTCTTCTGTAAGACCTTTCTTCTGGAGCGAAGTCCTGAAAACATTATTGTTCCTGCAATCCAAGGAGTACAACGAAAGAGCAAAGATCATCTCAAGAACCTATATATCCCTTATATCTTCATTCTTAAATATGCTATCCCCAAATGAGTGTGAGACATATTGCATTGTATAGAATGAGATGAATGTGGTGTCATGATTAACTCATGTTCCTGTCATCATTTTAGACTATGCTCATATCAGCAAAGTTGCTAATTGAGTGGTATGCATTCAAAACTTTGATTAAAGCAATAGTGCAACAACTAGGCTCAAGAGGGCCCTAAGTGGTGTGACCAGCATTCTTATCACTCTTCAAGCATTTATGAAATGTAAACAGTTTTGTCCAAAGCTGTTCCTGCAAATCATCTTATAGGAGCCATGAAAGAATCAATGCTGGAACTTTATGTAAGTCTGTGATGCATTATTGGAAAACCCGAGAGTAACTTCCCTGGCATAGTAAGACAGTTTTGGAGTATCAATAGTTCTAGCCCCGCCTATCAAGAGAAGACCCGCAAGTTTGAAACTTCAACAATAAGTGTAAATTGCCATAGCACTATTTCACATGTAACTCTTTTAGCCCTAGTGCATTCAAGGCCGATTCAAGAATTTTGGGAATTATTCAAGTCCCATTGATAATACTTACTATGATAACTTCTTAGTTTTGAGCCTAGCTTTGATACTCAACTTATAATACAATCAGGCTTAATGTTAATGTGCCAATTTAATAATCCAATGAAGAGATAATAACATGTTGTAGTGTGTGAAATGACTCAAAAAGAAAAAAATTTGGAAACAAAGAATTGTCTCAAAATCATGAATAATTCCCACTTTTCCAGAATAGGCCTTATTCTGTGAAAAGAGCGGACCAGAATGTGGAGTGTATATCTTAGTTTGTTTAGTGGGTACACATGAAACCATCAAGGGGAGAGGCCTTGCAGTGAGCACTAGAAAGAACAACCAATCAAACATCAAGAGACCGTGGATATGGACTTCAGTCTTGCACATTTGTCATTCTCATAATCAATTAATGGTGAACAATAATTCAAAAAATCATGTGGTTTCCACCGATCAAACATTAAAGTAATTGCAGGGGATGGGAACACAGGCCGTATGTGGCATTCACAAGTACACGAAGAATATCACTGCATTTTCAACTATCAAACATGTGAGATACCTGCTTACAACACACAGAACTTTCTGAAGCATAAGCATTATGCACTAAAACTCCCATACTTAAGTCATTGTCATGAAGTACATAGAGAGGACCACCCCTTAAATAGAAGCAAGTGTGTAAACAATGCAAACATTCACCCATTCAGTCTTAGGAACATCAAAGATATATGCCAACAGTAAATTTACAAACTTTTATAACCAGTTGCAATGTGAAACATTCAACGAGAGTGCCTCAAAACTGTGTTTGAAAACTGAGGAATTTTCAACATATGGAGAGCACTTGTTAATTCTGAACCCCCAAACCTTGAGTCATCACCAGGACTTGCAGCTATGTGTGACAAAACCTGCAAAACCTATGTAGATAATGTTTCTGAGGCGATTGAAATGATCCTGTAATTCTTCAGGGTAACAAAAAATGCGCTTAGTTCATCTAGTCAGCAAATGATTAATACACATCAAAACCTGCCCAAGTATAGAAAGAAAAATTCATTGATTTTTAGTTCAATTACAGCCTGAAGTTAATACATCCTTTATGCATAGAGAATTTTTTAAAGACACATTGTCATTTGTTTCTTAAATCATGATTTCTTCAAATAAGCTTGATTAAAGTGCAATGCCCAAGCACAAGTTTGAATACATGTTATCTCTTGTTATGAGTGCCATCAAGTGTGGAAGGAAGAGTTTCCACATGCGAAAATGGTTCACAAGGGTAGCATTTTGGCTCATTTTGTAATGGAGAGACAGTCTTCTTCATGATAAATGCATTGCAGGGAAGGGTCTTCTGCACATAACTCTATTTTGTGGCTAAGTGGTCCGCTCCATGGAGTCAGAAAGTGCCAAGTACAAGCTCCTAGTCATCACCGAGATGCTTTTCAACATTGTTATGTTAGCAGTAACTTGATACCCCATTGTTTGTGTGCGTAAGAACCCAATTGAAATTCTTCAAAAGCAGTGTGGAGCTATGGTAAACAATAAGACACAGATATATGGCTCATGCAAAACGGCATGGAAAAATGACTCAACACATCCAATAAACCAAAAGAAGAACCTTCCATATTTGATAGGAACTCGGGCCTCCCCACACACAATTATATGACATAAATCAGAAATAACTATATGACTAGCCTCAATGAGGAAGCCACCAAGAGCAATGGTTTTACATTCACCTGCGAAGAAAACAGCTTACTGTCATGGCCACATAAAACATTCAACTGTATTCCTTATTTCATTAAATGTCAAAGATACATATATGCACCATCCAATTTCATATGCCCAATATAGATAAGGGACAACATATATATAATTGCCAAAAGACCAAGTACAAAAGAGAATTCTCAATGCGCATGCAACCCTCCTTCAAACAGAGATTAGGCGAGGTAGAGTTCTTCAACCGGTAATGATGTCACAAGCTCAGTTGAATCCCCATATATATGGGATTAGTAATGATGACGGAAGTAGGTACGTGGATGAGTGACATGCTACCCCAACTAGCATACACGGGCGACACCTTGGGGGAAATACACTTGCCCCATTGTGAGAGTGAGTAGCACCAGAACCAACAGGCATGAGTTTTCAAAAAAGGCATAGATAAGCATTTCTCCGACTATCTGAAACAAAAGCATGCAAACCACGACTCAACTTTAGAGAACACCGGAGACCAGGGAAGTCTAGACAGCTCCGAGTATGGGGTCTTCCAAAAGATGGTGATAGGGTATGGAAAAGTGAATTGCCAACCAAGTAAAGTGAAGACCAAAACAGGCTTTGCAGTCATAACAAGAACTAATAGAGCCAAGTACAGAGTTAGAGAAGAAGCTGGATCCTTAAGCAAATACATTGAGGGGTGTTCACTTATGGGAGCATGATCATGACCTGAAGCCGAGTCCGCCTGTAGCGCAGACAGGGAAAATAACTGAAAGGGTGCCGGAATTCGACAGAGGCCCGCGATGGGGGAGACCAACGTGGGACTAGGCCAGGTTGAGCAAGTCGCACGGGGTCGAACCCACGACACCACATACCCATACCCGAAGAAGTCAGGTCCTAGTGAATCCGCCTCTAGTGATCCCTCCAACACAAGTAGGGCCGCAATACTTCTGCAACAGAGGTGGAAAACTCCGAGGGAAGCAAGAATCGAGCACAACTCCGCAAGCAGCACTGCTGGGTGGTGTGAGAAGAGGGAGCCTTTGGCAGGTAGCAAGAGGAAATGGACTTCGAGGACAGAGAAGCTCACCTGCCGGTATTGTGGGGGAACAAGAGGATGCTCCACCCCCACATCATGAATAACAGGAGGAACAATTAAGGGATCAACCCCAAAATGACCCTGACGGCAACTAATCATGGTAGAACAGGACCAACAATATTGTTCTGCAAGACCTGTCACCGAACCCGACTGCTCATCAAATGAAGAGCCTTGAGCAGTGATGCCCAGCTATGACGAAGAAGGAACAGCAGCTTCGCGAGCCCACACCATGAGTCAAGTGGAAGCGGGAGAGAGGCACCAACAGAAGCCCCACATCATAAAACAAATGCGCACGACTGAGCTCCGAGGCGTCTACCGTCCATGGTCACAGCATGCGCAGGGGAAGCTCGACACCTTCCGCAGAGTAGGATTAAGAGCAGACCCCGCAAGTCAACATGGAGCATCGATCTCTTCAAACACGAGAATGTAGACAGACAAAACAGGCAGAGCGGAGCTTCATCCCTCCATAGCATGAAGCAGTCCAGACGATGGGAGGGCCGCCAACAAGTATCGACCCCAAAAAAAATGGGGGGAAAGAGGGAGAAATGACCTGCGCTCACCTACTATAGTGTGGCATCAAGGCAGTGGTAGGTGAGCAAACGGCCCTCAAACCTAAATGCTTGGATTAAAACCCATTACGTGGATCTGCCACAGATTCCCATGCACGCCACTCGCATATATTTAATGGACATTAGTTTTATCAAACCTCGACTCATCTTTTTTTTTTTTTTTTTTTTTTTGAAATAGAACAGAGGGAAGGTCATGAAGAAGAGTACCCATCCCTCTACCCTAGGCAATCACTGAAAACAAGAATGAAAGTGGTGGAAAGTGAAGCCAACTTGAGTGTGTGAGAGTTTCAGTGTATGTAAGAGAGAATGAGAGAGAAGGGGGTTAGGGGATGTTTTGGTGCAACAAACAAAAATTGAACTAAGACTTACTCAAAAATTAAAAGAAAGAGGTACCCAAGGCCAACCGAAGGCCACACGGATCCACAACTCAATCCAAGCATGAGGTGCATCCACCAAGTGTAGGCACGGCAAGCTTGAAAAAACCCAACGGTTGAAGGTCGATCATCCCCGGCAACGGCGCCAAAATTGTTGTTGAAGTATGGGGAGTAACCAACCCAAACCGCCTCACATGGAAGTGAGGGGCTCTTCCAAGAGGAGTTGCAAGAAGTGCAAGCAACGCACACACACCCACGTCCATGAACAATGGCACCATGGCCAACGTCAAAAGGAACAAGGGAGGGCAATGCTCACACACAAGCCAACCCCAAATGCCAAACCCACACACATGGATCATCGCCTAGCACACAAGGAGAAATGTGGAAGCCAAATGACACCTTCTTCCATTACCAAAATGGAGGCCAAGGCCATGGCCAAGGGACCTCCTCTTTACAAATGAGGCTCTTCTTTATATAGAGAAGAGAGGCATAAAAACATGTGGTCAAAAGACCACATGTGCTAAATCAAAAAGAGGATCTTCATGTGATTTGGGAATTTCCATAACCACCTAGAGAGAGAGTGGGCGCTTGGAGAATTCCTACGTGGGAATTTTGGTTTGTTCAAAAAAGGAGTTGTTCAAAAAGGAAAGGCTTCAATACCATAGACTTAGGGATTTATCAAAAAGTGGTTTTAGGAGAGTGTTCATATGGACCTCTCCTAATTTACAAAAAGATGGTATTTTCATGAGGGCTCAAGGATGCCATAACATGAGGAAAAATTATGGGCAACCCTTAGAGCAACAGCAATGAGAGAAGAAATGGAAGCACTACAGGATAACAAGACTTGGAATTTAGTTCCAAGTACACCAAAGCAAAAGGTAATTGGTTGCAAGTTGGTTTTTAAGATTAAAAGAAATAGTGATGGTAGTGTGTCTAGATATAAGGCTAGACTTGTAGCAAAAGGATATAATCAAACTCAAGGTGTGGACTATGAGGAAACATTTAGTCCAGTAGCAAATATGGCAACGGTGAGAACTTTGTTGGCTTTAGCTGCAAGTAAAAGGTGGAATATATATCAACTCGATATAAAGAATGCCTTTCTTAATGGTGAGTTAAATGAAGAAGTGTATATGTCACAACCAGATGGTTATGTGGATGCAAAATATCCTAATCATGTATGCAGGTTAAAGAAGGCATTGTATGGTCTTAAGCAGGCACCAAGGGCATGGAATGCAAGCTTGGTAAAGTATCTTATGCTGCAAGGATACACAGCGAGTCATGCTGATCCTTCACTTTATGTAAAACATGTAGATGGCATGTGTGTCTATGTATGCATTTATGTGGATGACTTGCTGATTACAGGGAATGATGCAAAAGCAATTGATGAGATAAAAGGTAATTTGGGAAAGGAATTTAAAATTTCAGATCTTGGTTTGCTCAGATACTTTCTTGGGATTGAAATTGTGTATAGCGATGAAGGTATGTGGTTGATACAAAGAAAGTATATATGTGATATGCTGAAAAGGTTTGGTATGCAGGAATGTAAATTTGTTTCTACTCCAATGGAATGTAATGTAAAGCTAAGTGCAAAGGAAGGTGATGAGTTGCATGATATGAATGTATATAGATCCATGGTAGGATCTTTGATTTATGCAACAAAAACTAGACCTGATATATGTTATGCAGTGGGAGTATTGTCACAGTTTATGCATGAACCTAGAGTACCTCATATGCATGCAGCGAAAAGAGTGCTTAGGTATTTGAAAGGTACCATGAACGAAGGATTATTTTATAGTCATGATGCTGATCTAACTCTTAAAGTCTTTAGTGATGCAGATTGGGCTGGAAGCAAAGATGACAGAAGATCCACAAGTGGATATGTGGTAATAGCAGGAAACAAGACATTAACATGGAGTTCAAAGAAACAGCCTACAGTTGCTTTATCTTCTACAGAGGTTGAGTATAGAGGTTTAGCATTGGCTACTACTGAGGTTATGTGGTTTAAAAAGTTGTTTCATGACTTGAATGTGCAGGTTGATGTACCACTGATATATGGGGATAACTTGAGCAGCATTCATATGACCTCAAATCCTATTTTTCATGCTAGAACAAAGCATATAGAGGTTCACTATCATTATGTTCGAGAGAAGGCCATGAACAATGAAGTGCAGGTTTCTTTTGTTGGAACAAAGGATCAAGTTGCAGATATCTTCACCAAATCCTTGGATGGACCAAAGCTTCAAAGATTCAACTATATTCTTGGCATGAAGGAAATACCCTTTGAAACTTGAGGGGGAGAATGTTGCGAACATTTGTTTTATGTAGGGTACAAGTTTCAAATTATGTAAATACCTTTGAGAAGTCTTCAAATACTTCAAGAAGGCTCATATTATTCATAAAATGTAGCAAAAGTACCACGTGAGTTCTAGAACATGGTGAGTCAAATTAGTGAGTCACAAGGGAGCTTCAGTGGTGTCCTAGTGGAAGGTCGATGTGGCTAGTTCTCAAAGTCCATCAATACTTTGCTTATTTGAGCACTTGAGTCATGTAATACCTCCATCCAAGTGTCTACCACAAATTTAGATGTATTAGGAAGGTTTTAGATTAGTTTTCCATGCTATAAAAAGAGGAGAAAAGTCGTGATCTTGTGGGATGTCCAAGAGAGTCATATGTGTATCTCTACACTGCTGTAGTTTTGTATGCAGAGATTGCAGAGCTTGTATCTCCCTCATTATATATCCAAATTACATGTTTGATAGCTCATTGGAAAGCTCTTACTGTCTACTTTCTTCCTGTAAATTTTCATAATCATTGAATTTGTGAGCTGAGAGCAATACTCTCTGCAAGTAGTGTGTATCCTCTGTTTTTTATCCCTGCTGAAGGTCTCCATTAAACCTCAAACTTGCAGAGGTCATATCTCATTGTGTATGTATCCAAATCATGTGTTCTTTGGCTTGTTAGAAAGCTCTTTAAGTCTACTTGTATTCTGGAAAGTTTCAAAGTCATTGGAGTTGTGAGTTAAGAGCAGTAGTCTCTGCAAGTGATGTGTGTCCTCAGGTTCATCTCTGTTTCAAGGTCTCCATTAAAGCTGCATATTGCAGAGGTCATAGCTCATTGTGTATTTATCCATTTGAGGTGTTCTATATCTTGTTGGAAAGCTCTTAGAGTCTAGTTTATGTGTGTGAAACAGTTTTGGAAAATTCCAAGTGAGTAAAGAGAAATTTGCTCTGCAAGAAAATTGGTCTATGCATACAAGTTTGTGAAAAAGTCAACTAGGTCCTATTGGGTTTCACCTACTTCTAGCTGTACTTTGGAGATCAATAAACTCCAATAGGAACTATCTATTCGCAAGCATCAACAAGGCACGAAAAATACGTATTGATTGCTATGGATTACACAACTAAGTGGGCCGAGGTTCAAGCTACTTAGGATTGTTCTGCATCCACTATTTCCTACTTCGTGTTCAAGTTCATTCTAACAAGATTCGAATGCCCCATAGAGATTACATCAAATCAAGGCACATATTTTGTCAATTCAATCATTTGTGGTATCTTCTCAAGATACAAGATCTTTCATAGAAAGTATCATGCCTACTACCCGCATTCAAATGGCCAAGTAGAGAGCACAAAAAAAACTTTGATTTGCTTGCTAAGAAAAGAATGCTATCTAAGTTTGAAAACTTGGGGAACCACCTATTTAGGCACTGTATGGGCTTATCATGCTGCACAAAAGGCAACCACACAACATTCTCACTTCTAGCTAGTCTATTGGCTCACTCCACTTATGCCACTCAATCTCCTAGTTGGATATGATCATATCAAGGCAAGATATGGACACCAACCACTAACAAACATAACCACCATGGACTCTGTTGGCAGTAGCCTTGGTACACCAGGACGTACAAGACATGAAAGTCAAAGAAGGGAGTCAGAGCGAAGGGACAGCACAAGCAAACAGGGCAGTCAAAGAAGATCTGGCAAGTAGGCCAATATTTTTTTCAAGACACTAATGCAAATCAAAGAGATGGACATGCAGGGAGGAAGAGCAAGTAGGGAGCTCAAAGATATGTATGGCAGATCACTAGAAGAAATCCCTACAACAACAGTGATTTTTATCACTAACAATCATTGTAAATATCATTTCACCTTTTTGTAGCTCCATTTTGTGCAAGCCAAGGAGTCCTTGAGCTTGAGGAGCCTTAGAAGTAGTTGCGTACCAATTTTCGTATTTTTTAGATCTCGTTTGAGCCCCCAAATAAGCCCTGGAACCTAATTTTTAACTAGGCCGGACACTAGGTCTGGACAGGGCCAAAACCTAGTCAAAAACTATAAAAAGAGCTAGAGAGCTCATTTTTGAGGTTAGATTGTAATTGAAACGAACTTGTAAGAGCTATTGAAAGTAATCTAAAGAACTCCATTGATTCTCTCTCTTTGTCTTGCCGTGTGTGCGCGTGTGTGTGTATGTGTGTGCATGCTTGTGTGCTTCTCACTCACGCACTTGTGCCGCTACTTGCTCGAGGTCTTCATACCATCCTCACGTCTTCCCGGATTGACATTAAAGGAGGTGCTACTCATCACTGAGCTACACCAAATTTTGGCGCCGTTGCCGGGGATCGAGCTTTGAGGACGAGCGTGTGATGGTAAGACGTAGAGTTGGCGCGTTGGAGTTGTAGGTATTTTCTTCACTCTCATCGATTTTCTTTTACTTTCTTCACCATCTTCATCACCATCATCATCATCACCATCTCCCACATCCATCTCCATCATCGCGAAAATTTTAGTTTTTTGACTATATCCCCATCTCCACCTCATTTCCCTCATTTCACTTGTGAGAGAGAGCGAGAGAGCGAATTTGCATGTGCTATTTTTTGCATGTTTTGTGAGCATTCTGCAGGTACAGGCCGCATCATCATCCCCAGCACCCTGCGCAGGTACGGAAATCTGAGTAACTGTCTGTGTGTCGCCGAGCTCTGTCAATCGCGACCGACTGAAAAATTGCTCTAATTGCTAAACAAAGTGCATATCCATGACCTACAGGCCTAGAGCTTCCCAAAAATGTGTTTAGTTTTTTGAAATTCCACAGATTTCAGTCAATCGCGATCGCTCTGTCAATCGCGATCGACAAACCACGACGGACAGACCTGTCAATCGCGATCGACACGTCAATCGCGACCGACAGCCCACGACGGCTCTGTCAATCGCGACCGACAGAGTCAACGACCGATTGACCACGACCGACTGACCATACGCCTGACACGTGTCAATCGCGATCGAGTCATCAATCGCGATCGACTCATCAATCGCGACCGACACAGTCAACGACTGTTTGACCACGACGGACAGCCCACGACGGCTCTGTCAATCGCGATCGACATAGTCAACGACTGTTTGACCACGATCGACAGACCCTCGCGGCCGACCTGTCAATCGCGATCGACGCATCAATCGCGATCGATAGAGTCAACGATGCTTTGACCACGATTGATTGACTTTTCGGCCACGTGTCAATCGCGACTGACCAGTCAATCGCGACTGACAGCCACGACGGACCCGTCAATCGCGATCGACACGTCGATCGCGACTGACCTGTCAATCGCGACCGACAGACTTTGCGAACGCGTTAGAAGGGCAAATTAGGTCAAAATTCTAAGGCAAAATTATTGGTCTAAATTGTGATTAAGTGTGGGACAAACATTAGGGTGTGGTATTGCATCGCGAGGCCGTGCCACAAGTTACTCGAGTAATCCTGCTTGACTGTTAGCTCGTTTTGAATCCTGATTTAACCCCCTAAACCCTGAACAGTCATAACTTTTTCATATGAAATCCAATTTTTGAGCTCTTGGGCTTGTTGGAAAGCTCGTGGCATATCCTACACGACCTCAACTATTTTTTATAAAGATAATGCGTTGATTTTCAGAGAGGGTATTTTGAAGTTGACCATACCCAGGGGGCTCAAAGTCAGGGGTCTTTAGAATTATTTTCCTAAAAGTCACAATGCAGATGTGTGTTTGTGTTACATGAATGGAAGTTGTTGGTTGTGTCCTTTGAATCTAAGCATTGAGCTAACCGTGGGACTATTATAGGTCCATTGAGAGCAACAGAGAGCGTACAAAGCAAGGTTTCTTTGCAAGCTTGAGAACCGGGTTCTTGAGCACCATAAAGCAAGGGATCAACACGTAAGGTTGGAATATTCTCAACTCCCTCTGTCATTTCCTAGCTCAAGCTAAGAACGAGTAGAGGTAGGAGTAAGTCAGGTTGACGATAGGCAGTTATCAAGTTGAAGACTACCTAAAAACTCAAGTTCAAGTTAAAAACATAATCTCTGCACTGTCGATAACCTAAAGGAAAAGAATCTAACGTGGAACGATCAACCTAAAATACGAAGAACATTCAAGTGTTCCTGACGACGTGATATCAGACAAGACCATAAACACAATAATTAACTAAAAAGAATCAAGTGACTGGTACCAATTGATCGGCAACGAGGTTGTACTCTGGGCAAAAATTTGGGCTAATCAGTTAGGCATATGAACCTTAGATCAGGACGACACCTAGCAAGAGAAAGACAAAGCCTTAGGTCATCAGAGGCTAGTGTCAATCACACTGCAAGATCTTGGGCCCAGCAGTTGAGCCACCACTCTCATTACCCTAGCTCGGAGACCAGTGAGTCAGAAATGTCTCAAGGCATGGACAGACCTACGGGAAGTTCAGGAGTGCCTTATTTGTACAGGGTAGAAGGCCCTTACAAAACACAGCTGGAATATCTTAGGACCAACCGACTAGGTGCTAGCATCTATGAGGACGGCCTAGGAAGATCCGTGGTCCAGATTAAAAACCCTGACCAATCCATAGGACTAGAACACCCAGCTGTCAAGTTTGAAAATGGTGCATACCTGGACAAAGAAGGAACTATATATGTAGTCACTAGTCACCCTGATAGGACAGATGACTTCGGGAATGTAATCTCAGAAGCGGACTTAGGTGACCTGGAACAAGGGAACATGGGTGCGGAACCTAGAACCCCTCGAGGTAAATCAGTTCTCACTAGGATTATCACGCCTGAATGGGTCCCCCAAGACAACAAGAGCATAGAGTTGCTCCTCAATCGAGAAACTGATGAAGCCTTTTGGAGGTATAAGTCTAATCAGCCAACAGACATAGGAAATATCATGATCTATGAGTTTAAGGATCCGGATAGCCCAAGCAGAGTGACCTACTTAGATCATGCTTCAGAACGGATCTTTGTGGTGACAGAAAATGATAGGCATGCCTACACTTGTAAGGGTGAATTCATCTTCCCCCAACCAAGATCAAATGTATCCTATGGTCACCCTGGGGCTGGAACTTCCCAAGCTCATGGTACGCAAAGAGACAGAAGTAGGGATAGACCAGAAGTAAGTTTCGCCAACCCTGTAGGCAGAGAAAGAACGAGAACAGAGACGAATAGGGTAGAACCTGAGATGCATAGAGCCCACAGGAACCAAAGAAATGTAGATGGATTCCCTCTGCCGAGGCCTAGAGAGCATACAAGAACTTTGAGACCCACCCAGCTAGTTAAGTCCATGAAGAATTACTTTGACGGCACAGGAGATCCCTATGATCATGTGGCAGAGTTCAAGCAAGTCTTGAGAGCTGAACAAGTGGAAGATCTGTTCACGCAGTACAATGCCTTCGGTCTAACCCTTAGGAACACGGCACTTACATGGTTTCAGCCATTAGATGAGCGTCAGTTCAGGAGCATAGACCAACTCCTAGAGGCATTCATTGTAGAGTTCTCTAAGAGCGGCATAAGACACAATACCTCCTCACTGATTCACAGCTTCAAGCAAACCCCTCAAGAGACTGTGAGACTTGCAGGAAGAAGATTTAGGCAATACCTTGAAAGATGTCCTATTTTGGAGCTACCCACATCTGCCAAACAAGTAGCCTTATTCCTTGACGGATTGCTGAGTCCAAAATTGAGATCCTACGTGTATCTGAAAGACCCTAGGACTATAGAAGAGTGTGTACATATGTGCATTGACATTGAAGATAACCTAGGGGAAGAACTAGAGCTTTCCAAAATCTACAAAGATTCAGATAGTGCATCTAGTCGCTCTTCCACGCAGTCCACATCAATTGAGGAACTTGCCGAAAAGGTAGCTCAGAAATTAGGTGTATCGAGTAAACAAATCCCTAGGTTTGCCCCTGTGAAAAGATGCTATACTTGTGGTGGCGACCACATGGCGAACGTCTGCCCTATTATGGCTCAACCCCAAGTAAACCCTAGTAGCCAGTACTGCACCATAGAACGGAGATACACCAATCACACCGCACAAGATTGCCCATACAACAAGCAGGCAGTTAGGCAACCCTACCCGCAACCCTACCAACAAGGCAGATACCAAAACCAAAATCCACCACCACAATATGCTAGACCCCAACAAACCTACCAACCACAATATCAGGCCCAACAGAGACCCCAACCGGTGCTAGCTCAACAGCCCCCAAACCCCGCTAACGTGATTCCAGTAAAGTATGCTGTTGCAGAAGAAAACCTGAATAGGGCCATAGTACCAGTAACCCCGTTGATCTCAGAAAGTGACCCAAGTGACCATAGCTTTGATTCTACACATGTCGATAGTCCCCAGGCTTACTACATGCAGTCTCCAGAACATGGTGAGTCTTACTATAGTGAAGAACCAAGTGAACCTAGTTGGGAGTCAGATTACACGAACGTCATGTATGCAAACCCCAACCCCAGGCCTCAACCTAGGCAAGTAAGACCTCCATTCCCAAGAGGACCGTGCTACAGATGCCAAGGAGATCATCTCATTCGTGATTGTCCCTTGCCTCCACCTACACAACCCCAGTCAGTGACTATCCAAGGTTTCTGCCAAGATTGTGGAAAAGAACATCTCTTACGAGATTGCCCTAAGAACCCCAATAATATGCCAAAAATCACTCCTATCAATGTGATTGGTTTGGTTGTAGATCCCTCAGGAAGCGTCACTTCCACTGCACCAGTGCAGGTAGTCACTAGAGCTCAGGCATTGCAGCAAAACCAAGAGACAAGCAAGGAAAAGGGCCCAGAGGCTAGCGAAACCGAGAGCGTAACAAAGAAAAGGACTAGAGCATGGAAAGATAGTCGAGAAAGAATGAAACGACAATGGGCCAAAAAGATGAGTGAGCTTGAGGAAAGCATAAGAGAAACCAAAGCGAGGATAACTGAACTCACAGCTCAAACTCCCTCTCACATCACCCCGCCTCCACCACTCCCATCTCCATCCGACTCACCACCTTCCCCACCGCCTCATCAAATCCCACCACCCCCTAGAGTAGGATCAGTCCTAGCAGATCCCACTCCCGAAGACCTAAACATGATGCTTAAAGCATATCAGGCCAGAATCCAAGAAGGGCCAAACGTCACGGATCATGACAAGTGCTATCCTAGAGCTGACCTAGAGATAGAAAGAACCAAACTGTGCGCGAAAATGGTCGCATTGGCTCAGACTATGTTTGAAGCCAGTCGCCTTTTCAATTACTCGGGCTCAGCCCAGACGCAATTACACTTGGATGGATTCCTAGAAAAGTTAGAGAGGATAATTGCAAGATCTGACAAGGAAGAAAAAAATCAGGAGAAAGGAAAAGCAAGCAAAAACCTGAGCCATTCCCCATCGGAAGTTTATGCAGCCAATTCCACTAAACCAGACAACTTCCCCTCCTTAGAAAGAATAGAAAGGCTAATTGCACAATCAGAAAAGGGACCTGTCCCTCAAAGAAAGGAAAGGGCGAGAGAACAGATAAGCAAGCCTCCTCAAGAAGCTTATCTCCCCCACCAAAAGTCACAGGAGCCTCCCTCGAAAGCTTACGTACCTCCACAGGTAACCCACATTCCTTCCCAGAGAGTGTATGAGCCTGCTCGGAAGAGTAATAGAATAAGCAATCCTCCCCAAGAAGCTTGTGCTCCAGCCATTTATGAGAGCAAGGAGAGAGCCAACGGAAGAATAAGCCCTCCTTCCCAGGTTGCTTATGTGCCCAATTCTACGGAGCCGGACACTTCTTCTTCTATGAATCGGTTTGCACCAGACTTCCTACGAGAGATTCAAGAAGACAAATGGGAAAACGAAAGCGAGGTCGCCCCTCCTTTTGAACTTGTGGACGATGCACACGACCAATTCCCACAAGACATCCCATCCATTTACGGGGAACATGAGAGTACTCAATCTCACGAGAGATTGGACTTTGAATCTAATTCCATACAAGAGTTACCCCACTTCACAGGCCCATGGGAAGCAAAATCCACGTGTATGAGAGCACCCACAGTCATGGTAAGGAACGACGACTCAGTCATACCAAGGAACACGGAGGTAGTAACGAACACCAAGGTGCAGCGCAATCTCACTTTGAAAGAACTGCCTGAGGATAGACCAAACGCGGGGAAATATGCAGCCAGTCGAGTAACTGAAGTTGCAAAACCTCATTCCCGGGTAGGATCCCATAGGACAGTGCCAGAAATTCCCTTGGATAAGATAGGAGATATGTGCGAAGGTGAAGAAGGGAACACCTATCTTCCCATTACCTACCAGGAGTACACCACCAAGGCAATTTTGGACTCAGGTGCAGGAGTTGCAATTGCCACCACCTCCTTATGGAAGCGTTGGGGCAAGCCGGCACTCAGGCCGACGAGAATGAAATTGCAGATGGCCGATGGTCACATAGAGAGACCCCTAGGATTGCTAGAAGGAATAACTCTCACCACTTGTGGTGTCGAGTTTGAACATACCTTTGCCATATGTGACTTCAGCAAAAATCATGCCTATGAGATGATTTTGGGAAGACCATTCATGCGACAATTGCAAGTGGTACAGGATTGGGGAACCAATTCTTTGTACCTGCAGCACTTAGGTGTTACAACCAAAGTCAATCTCAAGGATTATTCCCATAGAGATGTCCCTCCTATCCAATGGAATCCCATCCATAGAGCCAAAGATGATACAGAATCGGTGCATTCCATAGGGTCGGGATCCTCATGGATGCATGAAGATACTCACTTATGGATGTGCAAGGTAGCAGTAGAAGAAGAGAAGAGAGAGAAAGCCAGAGAGGTAGGTGCGAACGAAACTCATAGACCCATTCAAGACCCAGCCTATGCACCTATAGTCTTTCCAGATGAGGAGTTTGAACCCCATGGCTGGGCGGAAATTTTAGCAACAATGGACGTAGCCATCAATGAAGAACAATGGACACCTCACTGTGATGAGGATGGCTATGATATTTCAGTCTTCTCCATAGAGCCAATCATGGGAGAAGCAGTTTTAGAAGAATGCGAACCTAGCCCTGATGCATTTGAGGATGCAAGTGACTCCGACCTAGAGTCAATCATTATGGACCCTCCATTTGCATCAGATGAAGAATACTTCCATGAAGTAGAGTTTCAACCTCAGAAGCATGGAGAGGTTACAAATGATGTAAGATTAGCAACACATATTACCCCGAAGGAAGAAGGAAAGAAACGAAGAAAGAAAGAAGTCTTACCAGAGGAGGAAGAATCTTTGTTTGAGGTCCCAGAAAATTTTAAGAAGTACGAGATAGATGACAGGAGAGTCATGATAAGAATGCCTAAACGAGAGGCACAATCAGGAGAGGCCTATGATAACAAAGAAACCACCAAGAAAATAGTAGTGGCCATAGAAGAAGGAGAGGAGAGATGCACGTATATAGGCCATGACCTGACAGAAGAAGAAGAGTACGAATTGATTACCTTGCTAAGAGAATACAGAGATGTATTCGCTTGGAGTTACAAGGATTTGAAAGGTGTTGACCCTGACATATGCTCACACACCATCCCCATGACCTCAGATGCCAAACCCTCTAAGCAAAAGCCTTATACATATAACGATAACTATGCTGCTAAGATCAAGGAAGAGATAGATAGACTGGTCGAAGCTGGATTTATCTATGAAATTGAGCACACTGAATGGGTATCCCCCATCGTAGTGGTGCCCAAGAAGAATGGCAAGCTGCGTGTGTGCATTAACTTGAAAAAGGTTAATGCCGCCACTATTCGAGATAACTATCCGCTTCCCATCACAGAACATCTCTTAGAAAGAGTGGCAGGCAAGGAAGTGTACAGCTTCCTCGATGGATTTTCGGGTTACAATCAAGTAGCCATAGCTCCAGAGGATCAGCATAAGACAGCCTTTGCCACAGAATGGGGCATCTTTGCTTTTAGAGTAATGCCATTTGGGCTTACCAATGCACCAGCTACCTTCCAAAGGCTGATGTGCCACGTGTTTAAGGAGTTTCTGAGGAAGAGTTTAGAAGTCTATGTTGATGATCTTTGTGCTCATTCCAATGTTAGACAAACCCATATCCCTGAACTCAGACAAATCTTTGACAAATGTAGAGAATATCAAGTCTGCCTGAACCCAGAGAAGTGCGTTTTTATGGTCAGGCAAGGCAAGATTCTAGGACACATAGTGTCAACGAATGGCATATCTACCGACGAAGAAAAGGTGAGAGCCATAGCAGAGCTACCTAGGCCAAAGAATGTCAAGGAAGTGCAAGCTTTCATGGGGCATTGTGGTTATTATCGACGATTTATACACATGTATGCGGTCATTGCAAAGCCCATGTACGGACTTCTGACAAACTTTGAGTGGACGGATGAATGTGAGAATTCCTTCCAGGAGCTTAAACGAAGATTATGTTCAGCACCAATCTTGACCACACCAGATTGGAATAAGCCATTCCATGTTCACGTGGATGCATCCAATTATGCTATTGGATGTGTACTTGCACAACCTACTGGTGAAGGTAATATGGATCTTCCAATTGCCTATGCCAGTAGACAATTGAATGCGGCTGAACGAAACTATACCACTACTGAACGAGAAGGATTAGGCATGGTATATGCAGTTAAAAAGTTTAGACATTATTTGCTTGCAAATAAGTTTAAATTTTTTACGGACCATCAGGCATTGTTGTACTTAGTAAACAAGCCATGCAATACAGGTAGATTAGTAAGATGGTTTCTCTTACTAATGGAATATGACTTTGAGGTTGTGGTAAGAAAAGGTAGGACTCACTTGAGAGCAGATCATCTCTCTAGGCTCACATCTGGAGAAGCCCCACAAGGAGTGTCAGATGACCTTCCTGATGCTTACTTGTTTAATTTGGAAGTGGTACCGCAGTGGGCTAAGCCATTGGTACCAGTATTGACATACGGGCCCAACCATCCAGTGGTAAACACACGGAATAGAGAGATCGTAAAAGCCCAAAAGTATCACATCATGGCAGGAAGCATGTACAAGCACACAGATCAAGGGATCTTGGCTTGCTGCGTAGAAGAGGATGAGTACTCTAAATGGTTGCAATTAGCACATGTAGGTGCACTAGAGCAACACCATTCAAAGCAACGAACCTTACAGACCTTAAAGAGACTCGGAGTACATTGGCCAACTATGGAAGCTGATGTCCAAAAGTTGTGCAAGGAATGCCCAATCTGTTGCACTAAACCACCTGTGGAACATGCCACTCTCTATCAAGTATCCATTGTGCCAGATTGGAGTGAACCTCTAGTATCATTCCTGAGGACAAACACATTCCCTCCAGACATGACTCTAGCTAGGAAAAGGAGTTTAGAACAAGAAGCCCAGGATTACTCACTCATAGGTGATAATCTATATAAGCGTGGTAAAGATGGTTACCTGAGATTATGTGTCCATGAAGGTGAATATCTCAAAATCTTGGAGACTGCGCACCAAGGTGTAGCAGGAGGACACTTTGGACCAGATCGGGTGATCAAGGCAATATTGTTTGCGGGCTTCTGGTGGCCCACCCTTCACATGGATGCACATACCTATGTGAAACGGTGTGATATCTGTCAAAGGACTCAGTATCCTATACGCAAAGATGAGATGCCACTGAAACCTATGATGGGTGGACGTGCATTCTCTAAGTGGGGAATAGACTTCGTAGGTCCTATTAATCCCCCAGCTAAGGGTTCTCATGTGGAATACATCATTGTGGCAACATATTATCTCACCAAGTGGGTAGAGGTAAAGGCTACAACCAAGAACGATGCTCAAACAACTGCCAAATTCTTGTTTGAGAATGTATTCACGAGATATGGACTACCTATAGAGCTTGTAAGTGATAGAGGCACTCATTTCTTGAATGAAGTAATTGAAAATCTACTCCAAGAATTCTTGGTAATACACAAGAAGTCTGCCCCTTATCACCCTCAAGCTAATGGACAAGCTGAGAGCACTAATAAGATTTTATGCAATGTGTTGACGAAATTAGTGAACACTAAACGCTCTGATTGGGACAAACAGCTACACCATGCTGTTTGGGCATACCGAGTTGCCTACAAAACGGTACTCCAAGCCACTCCCTTTCAGATGGTATTCGGTCAAAACGCTGTGCTACCCTTGGATTTCCTGATTCCTACGTTGAAAGTAGCACAAGAGCACGAATGGACAGGTCACGAACTCTCCTCTAGGATCTTTGACCTTGAACGATTAGGGGAAACAAGACTAAGAGCCGCTGCAGGAATATATGCAGCCAAGAAGAGACAGAAGGCATATTTCGATGCCCATGTGAAGGATAAAGGCTTGAAAGCAGGAGATCTAGTCCTAGTCTATACACTCAAACAACACGCGAGGAAGCTAGAAAAGAGAGGCTATGGACCTATGATCATCAATAGGATCTCCACAAGCGGAGCAGTACAATTGGCCACATTAGAGGGTGATGTTCTCCCAAATTATATTAGCGGTTGCAGAGTCAAGTTGTACCAAGAACCCCTCACGGAGGAAATGCTCAGCCGACTCAACACTGCTAAGAAACGCAAAGAGGAAGAAAAGCGAGTTAGAGAAGAAGCTCAAGCAAAAGCTTTAGAACGCATCAGAAGGATGAAATTACGAAGGCAAGGTAGAGAGCGGCCTAGGACAAATGACCATGCAGATCAAGGATATCATATGGCAATGTGTGAAGTCGCAGGAACCAGCTCACCTAGGATAACTGATCGACGTCCTTTCGTAACCCTAGATATAGGACAAGGAAAAAGTGCAAGGACTGTAAGAGCCTTGATTGACTCAGGTGCAGCCACTAGTGCTGTTAGAATGTCTTACTGTCAAGAGTTACAGTTAACTGTCAATCCTGTGGAAGCATATCTTATAGGATTGGGAGGCGTGGAGACCCCTTGTATGGGCGAGGTGGAACTTCCCCTCTACATTCATGATGAAGCAATGACAGTTAAAGTACTAGTGTGTCAGGATGAGGACCTCACTGAACCTCTTGTCTTGGGTCAAGATTGGATTTATGACCAAGCAGTCAATTTAAACCTAAGAAGCGGACTTCTCCAGGTTTGGATCAATCATAGTCGAGTTACAGTAGAATTAGACAATGGAGCACTCAAGGAACTAGGAAAGGCACAGACTCCTGGTCCTTCCAGGGGTGCACATGAAGTTGACCATGCTGTTCTTGTCCAAAACTATGTGTTGCAGAGGAAGGATATTCGCAAAAAAGGAGTCCGGGATGCAAAGGAACTCCCTTCTTTTCCAAAGGCTAGAAGGAGGCAACAAACCAAGGTGGATCACAGGCCGAAGAAGCAGAATACTACCTATGTCGGGGATCCAAAGTACCTGCGCAGCAAAATGTCCCAGCAAGTGAAACTAGTGTGGGTGCGGAAAGGCGAACACCCGGTTGCACTCAAGCCAACCACCCGAGCCAAGCCTCTTATTAGTAACCAACAACACGACACTAATAAGAAGTCTTTCGGAAATTCTTCTACTAACGTGAAATATATTTGGGTGCCCAAGAAGTCGATGAAGGCCAGCCCACAATCAAGACAAATTTGGGTGCCTAAGGCTTGCTTGATGGCACAAGTAGCTACGCTGCGACCACAACCTAAACGGCATAACGCAGTTATGCATACTGCCAGTATTCACTCGTTCTCAACGCTCAAGAACACACCAAGACCCAAGAGCGTGCATGTAATCAATTGTATATGGGTCCCAAAAAGGCCTCGTTTTCAAACCACGACACCGAGAAAGCTCTGTAGAGACTCTCCGAAACCGAAAGCAAAGCCCATTCACTGCATTTGGCAGCCTAGGGCCTGTAATAAACCCCCCGACCCCAATTTGTAAATTCATACCCACTTACTAACTGCAATAGTTTCCTAGGACAACACAATCACTAACTACACACACTGTCTTCATGCACTTACTAACCACTAACTCACCATCTACCTCATGTTAATGTTGTAACGGGGACAACAACGGATTTATTTTGTCCATTACGATGTTAACACTTGGTTCTATATTCTCACAGAGCCAATCAGCAAACAGGGCCATGGCAGAAGTAGGTACCAGTTCTCAAGTCGGATCTGGTGCCCAGATTGTGGACATAGAAACACTTCTCCTTGAGCCACGTCTCACAGCAAGGCCGCAAGAACTTCAAGCCGTGCATGTGCTCCCCATTCAGGATCCTCCTCAAGGGCACACTTCTCAAGTAGGTAAGCATGCGCATTGGTTCAGTGATGTTGCGGGACCACTGGGCGATGGAACCTATTTCTGGGAAGCAGAATTGGAATTCAATGGCAAATGGGGTCGATACCACTTTTTCACACGCGAGTTTGAAAGCTATCAAAACGCCGAAGTCATGAGATCAGTATGGATCAAAGCGGGTGTGGAAAGTTATTTCAGGACTCACTTACCAAAGCCGGATTTTTTACGATGTTCTTATCTGATCAGTACCATCACGCCAAGCAGAGCCAAGGGAGGCGACAGCACCTTTGTGTTGCCATCACTGCTGCCGGGTAATGAGCTTAAAAGATTCAAGTTGACCCTCAATCTGGTAAGAGAAGCATTGGGCATGTATGGCATGCACATCCCAACAGAAAAGGAAACCATGGTTCCAGGTCGAATGAAGCACAAAGATCTTAATAAGTTGAAGGACATGGTAGCGATGACACCTACCATTGCGCTTCACCTGCGAACCATCATGCAACATTTTGCTTTTCCCGCCCAAGAACGATTCACAATGCCCCCGAAAAAAATATGGTTCAGTTTATATCTAGCAGAAACCGAAAGCCTGCCCATCAATGTGCCACACTGGATCATAGATCAGATCCACCTAGCGCATCAAAGGTGGAACAAGAAACAGAAGAATGTGCTCCACGGGTGTTGTGCTCTGACCAGAATAATCTATAGATGCTTGGCTTATGACGTGCCTATTCAGCGGGCACTCGTATGGTCCCGAGTCCAAGAATTCCAGAGAAGACTATCAGCAGCAGGTCCCCCATCTAAGAAGATGAGGGGGGGAGTCCAACTACCCTGTGCCCAACCAAGGGGAGCTACCGCTACACCAGAAATCACCCCTCCCCAGACACGACGAGTTAGGCCCTTCACAATCTGGCTACCAAGACCAAGCACAGAGGGACCTAATCTGGTGTTTCCACCCATTCCATCCGATTTGGAATTTCCGCAGGGATTTACTCTTGAGGACCTCACGGATGAAGAAATTGCCAGATTAATCTATGACTCCAACCTCGAAGCTGAAGCAGCGCGAGCTCAGGAACCACAACCCCAAACAACATCGGCCCCCACCCAACCACAAGTTGTAGAAGTCGATGTAGATGAACAAGAGGCAGGAGGAGACGAAGAAGAAGCCGACGAAGAACAACATCAAGAATATGACGAACTCTCCGAGTTAGCAAGTGCCCCAGCATATTCGGCACAAATCAAGAGACTATATCGAACCATGCGACTGGTTCAGGAACAACATCAGATGTCTCTGGAACAGGGCAAAAGACTCATGAACGACTTGCTAGCTGAGGAAGGTGTGGACGAGTTGTTCATTGAGTCCATGAACCTTCATGCCGACGCCGTAGGACTGGACGAGGCCATTCATGAGGCAATGGCCTACATCCACAGATTTGAAAAAAGAGTTCCCGTTCGTCCCAGGAGGTCCGGGAAGCAAATTCACATCAATACATCAGCACCAGGCGAGGCAGCGCAAGCAGAACAATATCAGGACGCACCGTTGTCACCACCATCCCCACCTCACACTACACAATTCACTCCACCACAGTACACAAGCACTACCACATCCACTACCACTACCATTGTCATGGGCATCCCACTCTCTCCGGGAATCCAATACGGGGGAGTCACCATGCCCACCTTCACCACCCTGTTCACCGATGTCACATCCACTCCACCCACGATTCCCATCTACACCGTCACTCAAACAGTTGACACGATGGAAACATCACCTGCCACAGCACCACTCCCTCCCCCCATGCCACCTTCACCACCCATACCCCCTCCCCCCACATCTCCACGTACATCCACATCATTCACCTCTCCCATTCCCGCCCCCATTCCCCCTGCATCTTCACCCCTCCCAGCATTATTTAATGTAAATAACATATTTTTAGCATTAAACCAATGTGTATACCAGCTCCAGCATGAGTACAAAGCTCTGGACAACCGGTATCAGCAACTGGAAACGCACCATCAGAACTTACAAAGACAATTTCACATTCTACAAACAGAAAATGCAGAACTGAATCAACGCTACACGACGCTTGAGCAGGCTCACCAAACATTATTGGAAGCACCTCAACCATCGACAGAATCAGGTGCCAAACAACTAGAAGCTTTACTCGAGGTATACCAAGCCGATAATCTCAAAGTCCGGCGTAACCTGGCACTTCTCAGAAAACACATGGCGGCCGCCCTTGAGGAAAACAAGAGACTGCAGCAGCAAAATGAAGCAAATCTAGAAGCAGCAATGGAAGGCTCTCCACACGAAATTGATCCAGAGCAGTTTAAAGCTGTGCCCTCAGAGACAATGAAGACCATCTTGGACAGCTATGCCGATTTATTAGAAGCTCATGATGACTTGGAAAGGGAACGTGATGCGCTGCGCAATCAACTCCAAGAGCAACAGACAGCACCCAAAGTCACAGAAACAACCACGACTTCAGAGGAAGTCAAGGCATTGAAAGAGCAGGTGGCCGAATTATAGGCAAGATTACTCACACATGAAAGGCAACCCTCTCCAGTTGTCGAACCAGAACCCGAGGATTTGGTACCCATCGAGGTAGATGAGACGTATGAGGAACCTTACGTTCCTATGCCAATGCCAGGTGGTGAGCAAACCGCAGAAGGAATGGATACGTTAGAAATCGAAGTACCTGAGTGGCTCCAAACACTAGAGAAAACGGCATCAACTCATGAAGATCGAGTGGCAGTTCAAATCCAATCTATGGCAAAGATAGAGGACACTATTATTAAATCAGAATACTTCCGCAGCATGTCCCACCATAGATGGATCGGAACCAATGATGATCAATACGTGCCATATTGTATACTCCTGGCGGACTACAATGCAGAAATCCAACATAGATGTGGCAAACCTCCAACGTTTGCTACACAATTTGGGCCAGATGATATCCCAGAGAGCGCCAAAAAAGGATCCATTCATCAACCCACTTGGAGGATCCGACTCCTCGAAACCTACCCGAAGATGGTTCGCACCTGGACGAATATGCCTCTTTTTATTAAATATAACCCTTGTTATGTTCCGGTACTCCGCAGACGCACATGGCCAGAGTTTACCATTGCAGTCAAGAATATCAAGGGATGCGCCAAATGGTTAAACTACGTCTATCTAGCACCCCCTCAAGGGCCTCCCACCGTCAATTACATGATTTCCACTATACGGCACTGGAGCATCCGATTAAGGAATACCCCTGATGTAATGGCCCAGATGTGCATGAAAATTTTTGAGTTAATGCTTATTACATTCAGGACATTCAAGAATATCAAGGACCCACACTTCTCAGGCGTCGGATTCCTTACAGGAAACCAAGATTTAGTTTATGACATGAGCACCACCCCTTCCATAGAGGTGATATACGCTTGGCACGCCAGAATAAAATACCTCCCAGCCTGCTTTAAACAAACATTCGAAGAGATGTTCATAACAGGGTTCTGGGAATACCACTCAGAAATATTTGTACCCAGACCCTCACATCTCCTACATTTATTTGCTGTGGAGCGAACCATTCACTCAGAGCAGTTGCGGGTGCCACATCCAGATGTCCCAGGGCCAGTCAATTGGGATGCATTGCTGACAGATCTAGCAAGGGGACTCAGGTTAGAAGAACACCACCTCGCCGCCGATGTTGTACAATACTACGTCCAAAAAGCAGCTAGACAAGGGTCTGTCAGGGGTGACAGACGCGAGAGTGGGGGGGGTGTTGGCAGTAGCCTTGGTACACCAGGACGTACAAGACATGAAAGTCAAAGAAGGGAGTCAGAGCGAAGGGACAGCACAAGCAAACAGGGCAGTCAAAGAAGATCTGGCAAGTAGGCCAATATTTTTTTCAAGACACTAATGCAAATCAAAGAGATGGACATGCAGGGAGGAAGAGCAAGTAGGGAGCTCAAAGATATGTATGGCAGATCACTAGAAGAAATCCCTACAACAACAATGATTTTTATCACTAACAATCATTGTAAATATCATTTCACCTTTTTGTAGCTCCATTTTGTGCAAGCCAAGGAGTCCTTGAGCTTGAGGAGCCTTAGAAGTAGTTGCGTACCAATTTTCGTATTTTTTAGATCTCGTTTGAGCCCCCAAATAAGCCCTGGAACCTAATTTTTAACTAGGCCGGACACTAGGTCTGGACAGGGCCAAAACCTAGTCAAAAACTATAAAAAGAGCTAGAGAGCTCATTTTTGAGGTTAGATTGTAATTGAAACGAACTTGTAAGAGCTATTGAAAGTAATCTAAAGAACTCCATTGATTCTCTCTCTTTGTCTTGCCGTGTGTGCGCGTGTGTGTGTATGTGTGTGCATGCTTGTGTGCTTCTCACTCACGCACTTGTGCCGCTACTTGCTCGAGGTCTTCATACCATCCTCACGTCTTCCCGGATTGACATTAAAGGAGGTGCTACTCATCACTGAGCTACAGACTCCGAACTAATTGCCTTGAATCGACTACAAGAAATTCGTGAAGAAGATGTGTAGGGTAAGAGAAAGGCACAACATGAAAGAATTCTATGGTCTTCTAAGATTCAAATGGGGTCACTAGTACTCCTCTATAATCGAAATAAGCATGCACAATAGAAGGGCAAGTTCCTTCCAAGATGGGAAGGAATATACAAAGTAATAGTTCTATTGAGTTAGGGTGCAATTTTACACATCCACATTAAAAAATGAACCTTTACCTTTGGTAAATGTATATAGGCTCAAGTTGTATCATACATAAAAGAAAGCAATACTATTTTTACATAATTCAATTTTGGATAAGTAGACATGCAAAATAAACCTGTCAATCTCCCTCTTTTGGTACTCGAGTCTAATTAGAGAATCTGTTCACCCTACTTTTTAGAATCCTTACATCATTTTGTGTGTTCCAAGGTGGAGCAAACTTTGGAGGTGGGCACTATACATTTGGTAGGATGTCTTGGGTTTCAATTCAATTTTGGAGTCTTGGATTTTAGAATCCTTTGGTCCATTATTCAAAGTCTTCAGCTCTGAAATCCTTCAGTCCAGTGTTCAACGTCTTCGATGCTTTTGGCTCTTCATGGCTAGGTAGGTTGGAGCACACTATAACACTTACTATGGTGGTTCTAGCTTTTCGATTCCTAGGAACATTAGTATGTCTAGTCTGATGTCTGCTCAAGTGTTGTTCCATGCCTGTGAATATGTAGTTGAATTACAATGATTTTCATGCATATGTTATCTACTGCATTGACTTCAACTAACCTTCCCACTTCCAATCTAAAGTCCTCATTTGCAATTCCCTTCTTGGATCGGAAATCCAAGATTTCTGTATAATTTCCTCGTGCAAAATAGATAGTTTGAACTGTAATAGCTATCATGTATGGTAAGGCAGAGTAACCAAGAAGAATCAGAGAGTTCCAAGGCAGGTTAAAGGACTCATTATCTAAAAGGAGTTTTCTGTAGCCAAGAGATATATATGCATATGGGGAGACATACATACATATATGTTTGGAGACACATACATACAAATATACATACATATGATGAAACTCAATGATAGAGATATAGACTTCCAAAGATAGAGGAGAATAGATATACATTCTCATGCATATTCCTAAGGTGAATAAGTGCCAAATATCACTATTTCATAGAGCATTATGCTATCATTAGGAATTCACCACACACTAGACATGCAAAGATAGATGCAGAATAGAAGTGCACATATGCATAATGTTATCTGAGAGCAGTTACGAAATAACAACACACAAGACAAACAAGATGTACTAAAAGTGTAGAGTCGCAACCCATGAGAGTAGACGTAGAGGTAGTAATTTTAAGTATGTTCAGAACAGAGAGCATACGGAAGCACAATGGAGAAAGTGAAGAACCGAGTAGTAGGATAGTTGATGATTCTAGGAAGGATTAAGGAAATTGTTGGTGGCATGGAAGTGGAAGACAAAATGTATCGATAGTGGTGAATGAGTGCTGATTGAGAAGGTCGAAGGTTGGTAGTTGGGTGACTCAAGAGGTGGAGAAAGCTCAAAGGAAAGTGCAACAACTAAAGGTTTGGGTGAGTCAAGTAAGCGTGTGAGTTGAAGGGCTTTGGTGTGCTGAACAAGAGGAGCAAGGAGGAGATGGAGGGAGAGAGACGATAGAAGATACACACACACATGAATGGGAGACTTGAAACCCACATAATGATCTCTCTTGAGGCAATGCACTATTTATTATATATATATATATATATATATATATATATATATATATATATATATATATATATATATATATATATATATATATATATATATATATATATATATATATGTGAATATAGGGGTAAGGGTGCATGATCCTTACATCCCCAACAATCACCCACTTAAGGGTCAATGTGAACATAAGTGGAAAAATATACAAAGAATGATGTAGAACTATACACTAATGTACAAGAAGAGTCCGGATCTCAACCTATACAGATCAGCCTACACCAACTACCTCGAACAATGTGTATCCATGCACTTCAAATTGTTCTAGACTCATATGCATAAGAGTCGAGCTCAAATCTGATTGATGCAAGAACTGATGAAGTTCCTGCAAAGCTCCTACTCGCTCTATGCCTATGTCAATCATCAAATGAATAACAACTCCAAGTGCAAATGCTTCAATAGCAACTGCAATGTCTAGTCTCGACTTGTACATCACACTCCCTAATGCTAACCTACACTATCGTGGATAACCTAAGCATGTCAACCATGCTTGTATCCAAGCCATCCAAAGCACCATCATCAAGACCAACATGTCCTGACATATTTATCTCAACATCTAGCATGAGCAAATCCAATAATGACAACATGATCGTTGACTCATCAACATCTAAATCAGTCATCCTATCAACCAAGGATGTGTCTAGTTATGCATCTCAAGAGCTAAACTGCTCTATCACACATTGTGTACCATGAGAGCAATCCTTCTCTACCATGCCAAGTGTATGACCATGCTCCACATGAGCTAGTCGCACAACATCAACACCAAGGTCAAAATGATGATCACACTCTAATTGAGTATCATCACAATGCTCTATATGAACATCTACATCATGGTCTAAAGCATCTAATTGATCATCCAAATTGTGCTCCACATGAGAATCCATATGATCAACAAAATCATGCTCTATATAAGCATCACAAGCATCCAAAACATGATCTACATATGCATCCATGAGAGCATTTGAAACTTGCCGTACATGTGCATCATGAATGTCGATAGACCTATGTATAGGTAGACAAAATGAGACATGGAGAGTCTCACATCACACATTAGGCTGAACTCTCACTGAGATGAGATTGTCTCTCACATGAAGTACCTATAGTGGATACCTTTGTCTAATCCTAGTATCTATGACAAGCATAAGTTGCCACAACTGCAATTGAAAATGATGCTCACCAAGGAATGCATAACATTTGCTCCGGAGAGGAGATTCCACCATGGTGCATCACAATCGCAACAATTCATTTGTGGATCTGCAAAGTAACCAAGAGAGAAGAAAAGAAGCTTCAAAGCTTAATGACGATTGTAGCTCAAGCATAAGCACCACCTCCTTTACTTGTCAATCCGCGGAGACGTGAGGACCGGTATGAAGACCACGAGCAAGTGAAGGCACAAGTGCGTGAGTGAAAGCACACAAACATGCACACACATACACACACACGTGCACAAAGTAAGATCAAAGAGAGGAACAATGGAAAGCTTAGATTGCAAAAGAGTTCTCTTACAAAAGTCCTATTCTCTAACAAGCTAACCTCAAAAATGAGCTCTCTAGCTCTTTTTATAGTTTTTTGACTAGTTTTGGCCCTGTCCAGACGTAGTGTCCGGCCTAGTTAAAAATTAGGTTCCAGGGCTTATTTGAGGGCTCAAACAGAGTCTAAAAATTATGAAAATTGGTAGCATGATACTTCTAATGCTCCTCAAGCTCGAGGACTCCTCGGCTTGCACAAAATGGAGCTACAAAAATAGAAAATGGTATTTACAATGGTTTTAGTGATGGAAATCACTATTTTTGTAGGGAATTCTTCTGAAAAGTTGACATGTACTTCTTGGAGCTCCCTACTTGCTCCTTCTTCTTGTGTGTCCACCTCTTAGATGTGTTCCTATGCTTTGTCCTTGACCTTCAGCTTCAATGCTCCCCCCCCTCTCGAGTCTGTCGTCCCTGACAGACCCTTGTTGTAGTGGTTGTTCCATGTAGTGCTTGGGAGTTAGTATCCATTCTGTATGAACAAGAGCCGTCTATCTTCCAAATTTAGCAGTGTTGGTTGTCCGGTCCTTCATTTGTCACTGCAAACCTTTGCAAGTCATAGTCCCTTGGTATGTGCTTCTTCCGTGGATTCCCGCATGAATGCGTATCAAGATTGAGTTTGAGAAATTGCTAACTTCGAATTGCTTCCTAGGTATTGATGTTGCCCCAGGATGTCCTCTAGCGCTTCTAAAGATGATGTTCAGAGTAGTCATGCCAAGTACTCATAACCCATAGTGAATGATGGGTAAGTGTGTATGTGCATGGGTTGAAAAAAGTATGTGCCTTGTGCACGGCCTTGTAATGTAGCCCTACGCATGCTTACTTGGAAAATGCATTGGAAGAAGTATGGTGCAAAAATTGCGGGTCTTGAGCTAAGCGCTCAAGGGTATGCTGACGAAGAGGTTTCCTAATCTATCATGGTTATGATGTTGCCAGAGTAAAGATACTTACCGTGGTGAAGGGTTGATTGATGTCTATCTCTTCATGTTGTATACCCGGCATTTGTGATGGAACATTGTCGATGAATGTCCATGTTGCTGGTCCACTGAAAATTTTTTTGAGTGCCTGGTTCTGTCTTCTCTTTTCAAAGCAACGTTTGCCAAATACTGAAAATTGAATTTCTTTATATTCTTTGACAAACAAAATTGGGTAACTACACCAAGCTTAGTTTCACATATTCTCTTTAGTTCACCATAAGCAGGAGTCTGCTCGTCTAGTATACAGACAAGGATTTTCGGGGTACCAAACAAAATCTTGCAAATATCTCCTTGGATGCTCTCATACATGCAGTAGTTAAGCATCACTCAAGTTGTGGACCTTCAAGATCTTCACTCCCACCATGGTAAGGGGAAACCATAGGTGTGCATGCCATGTTCATGCTAAGTTCTTGACATCTACCAGATAAGGCAGCAATTACATCATCTGCTAGCCGAGACACACTTCTATCCAAACTGATAAATGCCCAGTAGTTGATAGTTCAATCTTCAACTAAGCATGACTCATTGATGTTCCATGAGCGAAACCTGGGAACAAGTTCTTTCCCTCTCTCTTTTTTTTTTTTTTTTGAGGAATGTCACAAAACAAGAAGGCAAAGTTTAGTATCAAAAAGTGGTTTACATGTGTCAATGTGCTCTAGTGCATGGGACTCTCAGTTGTGTCTATGCACGGCCATCTAATGTGGCCCTATATAATGCATACTTTAGAAATGCATGACCTGAATGGTGCAAAAGACAAGGTTGTGCAAGGAGCACATGGTTGTCGCTCGTCGAGGCCTGATGTTACTTGCAGATGTTGGTGTCATCTTTGTTGGAGGTATCCATTGGATCTCGAGATGACCACTCATCCTTCCTCTTTATAGGGATCCATTTTAGAACAACATTTGGCACTGTAGAGATTACTTTAGGCATCTTCCTCTTTGGATGCGTTCTGAACTGTGGTATCCAGTGTGGTTGGCGCTTTGGTTCGATGGAGGCTACTGTACTTTTGGCTTCCAAACCCATATCCTTTTTGCATGGCTTCCTACTATTGTTGAAGAGCTGATTTGATCTTGTTTCGGTCTCTGTACGTGGTTCTTACCCTCTTCTCTTTTTGGCTTCTTTATTGAGACCTTTCGCATGTGGGAGAACATAGGTTGTTGTAGATGTAAGAGCTTCTTAGGTACCCACATCTGTAATCACCTTTGTTGAGCTGTAGCTAATTTCTTAGGCACCCAAACTTGTTGGATACCTTGTGATTGAGCTTGTTCGAGCTGCTTCCTTCGTCTTCTGACCTGGTTAGCTTGCCTAGATGGGATTTGTGGGGGCAAGGCTGGTGGTTTCTCTCCTTTGCATACCCAGATCTGCGTCATGCTCGGAACTGCTTTCTTATCAAATGGTGTCTTTCTATTTGATGTATCAATTATCGTGATTGGTTGTGTTTGCCTCTGTGGTGGACTTACTAGTGTGGCTACTTGATTCTTTGGAGAAGAAGAAAGATCCACCCGCCTTCGAACCTGTTCTTCCACGATTGACTCCCTCTGCATCATAGAGCTTTTGACACATACAACATCTTCTTCCATATGATTAGTCTTAGAAGAGCTAAGAGAGTGTGTGGTACCATGATCTGGGAGCATGCAATTCTCTAATTCTAATGTAATGCATTGTTCATGTACCCAAACTTGAAGAATTTGACTTCTTAGGTTTAAGTTGACTGCATTGTCATAAATCCAATCTTGTCCTAAGACAAGTGGTCCTGTAAGGTTCTCATCTTGACACACTAGCACTTTGACTTTCATTGGAACATCTTGCATGTAGATGGGAAGTTCCACCTCGCCCAAACAAGGGGTTTCCACACCTCCCAATCCTATGAGATAAGCTTCTATGGGATTGATGTTCAACTGCAAGTCTTGGCAGTAGGAAAGTCGAACTGCACTACTTGTTGCGCCTGAGTCAATCAATGCTTTCACCGTCCTTGCACCCTTCCCTTGTCCGACCTCTATGGTCACAAAGGGTCTTTGGTCAATGACTTGAGAAGTCGCTATGCCTGATTTTTGGCACATATCCATGTGATATTTTGGGGCTTTTGAGTTGACATCTAGGCCTAGTCGCCTTAACTTATTTTGCCTAATATGCTCTCTGGCCTCTGCCTGTGCTTCTTCTCTCACTCTTAACTCTTCTTCTTTTCGCTTCTTAGCCGTGTTGAGTCTCGTAAGCATATCCTCTGTAAGAGGTTCTTGGTATAACTTGAATCTACATCCACTAATATAGTTTGGCAAGATATCTCCTTCTAGAGTGGCCAATTGAACGGCACCGCTAGTGGAAATTCTATTAATGATCATGGGTCCATGTCCTCTTTTTTCCAACTTGCGGGCATGTTGTTTTAGTGTATAAACCAACACTAGATCTCCCTCTTTCAGTCCCTTATCCTTGATGTGTGCATCAAAGTATGCCTTTTGCCTTTTCTTTGCAGCATAGATACCTGCTGCCGCTCGTAGCCTCGTCTCACCTAAGCGTTCTAGATCAAAAACCCTAGAGGACAACTCATGTCCATTCCACTCATGCTCTTGTGCTACCTTTAAAGCTGGAATTAGGAAATCCAATGGTAGCACAACATTCTGTCCAAAGACCATCTGAAATGGGGTGGCGTTGAGTACCGTTTTGTAGGCAACTCGATAAGCCCAAACAGCATGATGAAGTTGCTTGTCCCTATCAGAGCGTTTATTATTTACCAGTTTTGTCAATACGTTACAGAGGATCTTATTGGTGCTCTCGGCTTGTCCGTTAGCTTGTGGGTGATAGGGGGCAGACTTCTTATGTATCACCAAGAATTCTTGGAGAAGATTTTCAATGACTTCATTCAAGAAGTGTGTGCCTCTATCGCTCACTAACTCTATTGGTAGTCCATATCTCGTGAACACATTCTCGAATAAGAACTTAGCCGTCGTCTGAGCATCATTCTTTGTTGTGTCTTTGACTTCTACCCATTTTGTAAGGTAATCTGTGGCTACAATGATGTACTCTGCATGGGAGTTTCTAGCTGGGGGGTTAATAGGACCTACAAAGTCTATACCCCACTTTGAGAATGCACGTCCTCCCATCATGGGCCTCAAAGGCATCTCGTCTTTTCTGATAGGATATTGTGCACGTTGGCATGTGTCACATTTCTTCACATAGGTATGTGCATCCATATGAAGAGTTGGCCACCAAAGTCCTGAGAATAGAATAGTCTTGATTACTCGATCAGGACCTAAGTGTCCGCCTGCAACACCGCTGTGTGCAGTCTCTAAGACCTTTAAATAGTCTGATTCATGAACGCACAGTCTTAAGTAACCATCTTTGCCTCTTCGATATAGGTTGTCCCCTACTAAGGCATAGCCTTGAGCCTCTTGCTCCATGCTTCGTCTTCTTGCTAGACTAGCCTCTTTGGGTAATCTTCCTGATCTCATAAACTCTACCAATGGAGCACTCCAATCTGGAATTAATGACACTTGATAAAGGGTTGCATGCTCCACTGGGGGTCTCTCTGCACATTGGACAATTTTTAATCCACTCATGTATTTCTTTGTCCATGCTAGGCCAATACACTCCTAAACGCTTCAGATTTTGCAACGTTCGTTGTTCAGAATAGTGATTTCCTAGCAATCCTTCATGAGCTTGTTGCAACCAACTACTATGTTCATCATCCTCGACACAACAAGCTAATACACCCTCAGTATCTTGTTTGTACATGCTTCCTGCCAATATGTGATATTTTTGTGATTTTACAATTTCTTCTTGTGATGTTTTCACATTCTTATTTGCAGGGCCGAAGGTTAGGACTGGTACCAACTTATTTGCCCATTTAGGAACAATTTCTAAATTGAACAGATAAGCATTGGGTAATTCATCAGACACTCCTTGCGGTGACTCTCCCGAAGTGATGCGAGAAAGGTGATCTGCCCGAAGGTGGGTTCTACCTTTCCTGACAACGACTTCAAAGTCATATTCCATTAGTAAGAGGAACCATCTTACTAAGCGTCCAGTATTGCAAGGTTTATTGACCAAATATAACAAAGCTTGATGATCAGTGAAAAACTTGAACTTGTTGGCCAATAAATAGTGTCTAAACTTCTTCATAGCATATACCATGCCTAAGCCCTCTCACTCAGTTGTGGTATAGTTTCGTTCAGCTGCGGTGAGTTGTCTACTAGCATATTGCTATGGGCAAGTCTAAGTTACCTTCACCTGTGGGTTGTGCTAGCACACATCCTATGGCATGATTGGATGCATCCACATGTACATGTAATGATTTATTCCAATCAGTAGTGGTCAGTATTGGTGCTGTGCACAAACATTTCTTCAGTTCATTGAAAGAATTCTCGCATTCATCATTCCACTCAAAATTAGACAACAAGGCATAAAGGGGTCTAGCTATGATCGCGTACATGTGGATAAACCTACGGTAATATCCACAATGGCCCATAAAGGCTTGTACCTCTTTAACATTCCTTGGCCGTGGCAGCTCTGCTATGGCTCGTACCTTATCTTCATCTGTTGAGATTCCATTCTTAGAAACAATATGACCTAAGATTTTACCTTGACGCACCATGAACACACACTTTTCTGGGTTCAGACACACTCGATATTCTCTACACTTGTTGAAGATTTGTCTGAGCTCAGGGATGTGAAACCTTCTTTCTTGGGAATGAGCACATAAATCATCCACATACACTTCTAAGCTCTTTCGCAAGAACTTTTTGAAGACATGACACATGAGCCTTTGGAATGTTGCAGGTGCATTGGTGAGCCCAAATGGCATCACACAAAATGCAAAGATTCCCCACTCTGTAGCAAAAGCTATTTTGTGTTGATCTTTTGGGGCAATGGCTACTTGATTGTAACCTGAAAATCCATCAAGGAAGCTATAAACTTCCTTGCCTGCAACACGCTCCAAAAGATGTTTCGTGATTGGAAGTGGATAACTATCTCTGATCGTAGCGGCATTAACTTTTTTAAGGTTAATACACACTCGCAACTTCCCGTTCTTCTTGGGCACCACTACAATGGGGGACACCCATTCAGTATGCTCAATCTCGTAGATGAATCCAGCTTCAATCAGCCTATCAATTTCTTCTTTTATCTTGGCTGCATAAGTGTCATTATATGTGTAGGGCTTTTGTTTGGTGGGCTTGGCATCAGCAGTCATGGGGATAGTATGAGAGCAAATTCTTGGATCTACCCCTTTCAAGTCTCTATAGTGCCACGCAAACACATCCCTATATTCCCTTAATAGAGCTACAAGCTCCATTTCTTCTCTTGCACTTAGGTCATCTCCTATATATGTGCATCTCTCTTCGTTCTCTTCGATGGTCACTACAATCTTCTTGGTCTTTTCTTTATTATCATATGATTCTCCTATGATGGCCTCTCTCTTAGGCATTCGTACCAAAATTTTGCGGTCGTCAACTTCATATTTCTTGAAGTTTTCTGGTACTTCAAACGATGATTCCTCCTCTTCTTGTTTCACTGCTTTTCTTTTCTTTTTCTTTTGACTGCTCTCACTTCCATCCTTTGAATTTACCGTTTTAATACTTGTGAGAGGTTCTTCTTCTCTCTGGGTGAACACTCCTATATCTTCTAGATAGTGCTGCTCTGAGTTAAAGCAACTATCCATCACAATGGACTCTATATCATCGTCATTCTCTTCTTCTTCTATGACATCACTAGGGTCACATTCTTCTAGCAAGGGCTGACACATGAACACTGAGATATCATAACCCTCCTCATCACAATGAGGTGTCCATTGTTCTTCATTGACAGCAATGTCCATGGTGGCTAAGATTTCTGGCCAGCCATGAGGCTCAAATTCCTCATCTAGAAAGATCATTGGTGTATAGGCTGGGTCTTTAATCGGTCTATCTCCTGGCGAAGTTCCTTCTTCTCTTGCCTTTAAACGTTTTTCCTCTTCCTCTGCGACCTTGCACATCCACAAATGAGTATGTTCATGCAGCCATGATGGATCAGGTGAACTTTCAGAATGCACAGAGATGGAATCTTCTTTCGCTTTGTGGATAGAATTCCACTGTAGGTGGTGACCCCTAAGTGTTGTAAGTACAAGGAGTTGGTTCCCCAATCCTGTACTATTTGCAATTGTCGTAGGAAGGGTCTTCCTAGGATCATCTCATAGACGTTATTTTTCTCAAAGTCACATATAGCAAATGTATGTTCAAACTCCACACCACAAGTAGTTAGAGTTATCCCTTCGAGCAATCCTAGAGATCTTTCAAAATGATCGTCGGCCATTTGAAGCTTCATTCTAGTTGGTCTTAATGTGGGTTTGCCCTATTGCTTCCACAAGGAGGTGGTCGCAATAGCAACACCCACACCTGAATCTATGATTGCTTTGGTTGTGTAACCTTGGTAGGTGATTGGAAGATAAGTATTACCTTCTTCACCCTCACACATGTCCCCTATTTTGTTTAGAGGTATCTCTGATACTTTTTGTTTAGAGCCTGCTTTTGGCATTTTGGAATCAAGTTCTGGAACTTGATCCTTCACATGATTCCAAAGCTCAGGTTTTGCTTTGAGCAGCTCTTCTACAATGAGATGACACTGAACCTTAGTGTTCTTCACGACATCAGTGTTCCTTGGAACCACTGAGTCTTCATTTCTTACTAGTATTGTGGGAGCTCTAATCTGGAGAGATTCAGATTCCCATGGGCCTAGAAATTGAGGCAGTTCTTCTAGGGTATTAGATTCAAAATCTAATCTTTCATCTTCTTGTTGTTCTGCTTCATCTCCATAAATAGAGAGAATGTCTTGGGGAAATTGATCATGAAGATCATCAATCTCAGGAATAGGAGGGGAATTACCCTTCTCCTTGGCCCATTTCTCTTCTTGTATTTCCCGCAAGAACTCGTGAGAGTACTGTTGAATTGAAGGAGGTATTCCAGCATCTGTGGAATTAGGAACATAAGCTCCCATTGGTGGTGAGCTTCCTCTTTCAACAACTGGTTGAGCCTGTGGAGGTAAAGAAACTTGTGGTTTGTTTACCAATTGCTCTAATCTTTCTAGTAAGCCTTGGAAATGCAAATCCGGTTTGACAGAGTTTGTCTGATTGAACTTTTGACTAGTCTCGAGTATAGCTTGAGCTTGTTCTACCATTTTCATGCACATTTTCATCCGTTCAATCTCTAAATCTGCTCTAGGGTAACTCTTGTCTAGGTTTGCAGCTGTAGGCCCTTCTTGAAGTTGAGCCTGGTAAGCCTTGAACATCATGTCCAAGCCTTCTGGGGTTGGATATGCAAGAACAGACCCTGGTTGCGGTCTATTTACAATGGGTGGTGGGGTGGGATGAGGTGGAGTGGATGGAGTTTCGGCATGCGAGGGGCTTTGAGATGCAATGTCTTCTATTTTTGTTTTCGCTTCTTTTAAGCTTTCTTCTAGTTCCGATAACTTTTTATTCCACTTGCGATTGGCCTTCTCTCTGGTATCCTTCCATGTTCTTGTTTTCCTCTTACTAGGCTCTCCTGATTCACTCGACTCTAATTGTTTTGCTGGTTTATCCTGTTTTAAGGCTTGTGCTCTAGTGACAGCTTGTATAGGAGCCACATTGCTACTACTTGAACTTGAATCTGCCACTAAGCCTACCACATTAATGGGTGTAATCTTGGGTGCACTGTGATGGAGAGTGTTAATCTCCAAAAGAATAACTTATTCTTGTGATTAGAGCACCTCTATACCAAGAATAAGTCAAAACTTTCCACTCATTTAGAGGATCAACTACTAATTACCAAAAGATTAACAAATCTGTGAAGAAGATGATACACAGAAAAGTCTGCTGCATTGTTCATTCACATTGACCTATCAAATCTGTAAAGTTTTTGATGAAACTTTGTACGAATCATCTCCTAGAGATTGCGCATCTACTCCAAGTTGAATCACTTCAAAAGGTTAAGTATAACTTGAGAAATTGATTTCACAAGTTACCTATGTCAGAAACTGTCATCCAAAACAGTCGACTTTACACCTGTAACTTTTAAGACTTGGTTCTCCTTGAATAGAACCCGTTTTACAAAATGCTTCTAGACATGAGTAGCTTATCTTCCAACTTAAAGATTAAGCCCTCACTCATGCAAAACTTTAAACTGTGCTAGGAGAAATGATCAAAACATTAACTTCAAAATATGCGCCTGTTTTAGGAACCAGTGAATACACTTCACATATGAATGTTCCTACACTTAATTCACTCAGCCTGATTACAATTGGAAGCTAAAACTTTGCACAGAGGTCAAGCAACTCTCAACTTAGACTTGTACAAAAGCATTTCACAACTGATCTACTGTAGAAGGAGAACACGCAGAAACATCGGGCGCAAAACTTTTCATTTACTCAGAGAAATTACAACTGAGTGATGAGAGCTAACTCAACTAACTTTTCCTCTATCACATAACTTCTAACTTCCTCATTCTTGGCTTCTAACTATTGTCACATATGCTCTCATACATGCTCCGACTTTTCTCAAAGTATTTATAGATAATTTGTACATGATTCTTACTGAACAAAAAATCTAAGTCATCTATGACTATGCTAATGTACAAATGTGTACACTTCTCTTGTCCTCTGAATGTGATCTTCTTCCACACTTTTAGGAATTGATTCTTCCTTCATCATTTGATCTTCCAAGCCTTCAATTGGTGATTGGTCTGCACCAACAGCTCCCCCTCAATCATCAATTGAGGTTTTCTCTGTCTTCTTTATACTTGCCATATCTTTGAACCTTTGTAACTTAGGTCCATCCAGACTCTTTGTCATCATATCTGCCACTTGTTCTTTTGTTGGAGTGTACATCACTTCAATCTCTTTATCTAGTACCTTTTCCCTCAAGAAATGATACTGAATCTCTATATGCTTAGTCCTGGCATGAAAAATAGGGTTAGCTGCCAAATACAAAGAACTCATATTGTCTCCAAAAATTATTGGAGTACTATGATTAGTCTCAAAATTTTTCATCAAGGTCTTCAACCATATCACTTCCTTTGCAGCTTCTACCATTCCCTTATACTCAGCTTCTGTAGATGATAAAGCAACTGTATGTTGCTTCTTTGAACACCAAGAAACTAACTTATCTCCAACATAACATAGATATCCATGAGTAGACTTTCTATCATCTGAATCACCTGCCCAATCTGCATCACTAAACACTTTGATTCTTGTGTCAGAAGTGAAACCATAATACAAACCTTCACTTAGGGTTCCTTTGATATATCTGAGTACCCTTTGGGCTGCAATCCAATGAGTCTTCTTTGGACAATGCATGAATTGTGACAACACACCTACTGCATATGATAGATCTGGCCTTGTCAAGGTAGCATAGATTAGACTACCTACCAAACTCTGATATTTCTTCATGTCATTGAATTCTTCACCTCCATACCTTCTTAATTTATGATTTACCTCCAATGGTGTGGTTGAGGTCCTGCAATCTTCCATGTTAAACTTGACTAGAAGATTCTTCAAGTATCTCTCTTGTGAAACATATACTCCATGTTGAGTATACACAATCTGCATTCCTAGAAAATAAGATAAGTTTCCCAAGTCACTTATCTTAAACTCCTTCTCTATTTGTCTTTTGAGTTCATTGATTCCTTGAGCATCTGTTCCTGTAACAATAATATCATCAACATAAATGCACATGTAAATGTATCCATTTTCACTTGCCTTCACTAGCAAGCTACTATCTGCCTTTGATGCTTGAAAACCACATTCATTCAAGAACTTGACCAATCTGTAATTCCAAGCTCTTGGGGCTTGCTTCAAACCATATAAAGCTCTTTTGAGCTTACACACATAATCTGATCCAATTGATTCCATGAAGCCTTCTGGTTGCTCCATATATACTTCATCTGCAATGTAACCATTTAGAAAAGCATTTTTCACATCCAATTGTGATAATTTCCATCCTTTGCAAGCAGCAATAGCAATCAATGTCCTAATTGTAGACATCTTAGCAACAGGACTAAAGGTTTCATCATAATCTACCCCATAAGTTTGGGCATAACCTTTGACCACAAGTCTAGCCTTATATCTAGACACCTTACCATCTGCAAACCTCTTTGTTTTATATACCCACTTGCATCCAATGACCTTCTGATTCTTTGGTCTTGGTACTAGTTCCCAAGTTTCATTTTCAAGTAGAGCATCATACTCTTCTTGCATTGCCTTCTCCCAATTCTGTTTACCTTTGGCTTCTTCATAAGTAGTTGGATCTTCTTCTGTTTTAACAATGTAGGCATAATCTTTTGTTGTTAGGAAAGATGTATCATAACTATACCTTATAGGTTCTTTCCTTTCCCTTGTAGATCTTCTGATTTCTGCACTTCTTGAAGTTTCAGCCTCATTTGATTCTGGATCAAATCTTGGCCCTTCTTCTACATAATCCTGCACTCTACATCTAGAGTCAACTTCATCAACAATTTCTTCACATACTTTTACCTTTGCCTTTCCTTTCCTTTGTATTTCTTCAACACCTGTATACTCATTTGGTGATCCTGTATACCACATGTTTTGCTCATCAAATGTTACATCTTTAGTAACAAGAAATTGCTTTGTGGATGGACTCCACAATCTGTAACCCATCTGTCTATCATCATATCCAATAAACACATACTTCTCTGCTTTTGGTTCTAGCTTATGTCTTAATTGTGAAGGAACATAAGCATATGCAATACATCCAAATACTTTACAATGATCAAGACTAGGCTTCTTACCCCACCATGCTTCATAAGGGGTTCCTCCATCCAAAGCTTTGCAAGGCAACCTATTCACAAGGTATGTTGCAGTGTTAATGGCTTCTGCCCATAAGTAATTTGGACAATTCTTTTCCTTCATCATGGCTCTTGCAAACTCTACAAGAGTCCTATTCCTCCTTTCTGCTACTCCATTCTGTTGAGGGGAGTACCTGCAAGTTACTTCTCTTTTGATACCTGCATTCCACAAATAATCATCAAACTCTTTTGAGAAATACTCTCCCCCTCCATCTGATCTTAGTCTCTTGAGTTTTTGTCCTGTGATCCTTTCTGCATAAGCATGAAAATGTTTGAATGTCTTGAAAACTTCTGATTTATCCTTGATTACATACAAAGTAATCCACCTGGTTGCATCATCAACAAACAACACATAATATCTGGATCCATTTATGCTATAGTCCCTTGAGGGACCCCATACATCTGTATGAACCAATTCAAGCATATTTGAATACTTGTACCCTGATTTGTTGTAAGAACTCTTATGTGCTTTACCTAATTGACAAGCTTCACACTTGTACACCATATGTTGCCCTTCAATGTTTGGCAATCCAAGCACCACCTGATTCTTTGACATCTCCTTTATAGCTCTCTCATTGAAATGACCTAGCCTCTTATGCCATAGGTCTAATTCAGACACCTTTTGACCTCCATAGGTAAACAATGCATGTCCCACATTACCTTGGACTTTGAGAGTGAACAATCTTCCTTCCTTTTTACCTGCAATTATGGTTCTATATCCCTGATTTGGATTTTGTACATAAACACCATCATTTGTGAATCTTACCTCATATCCTTTCTCCACAATTTGCCCTACACTTATCAAATTTTTAGGAATAGTAGGAACATAAAGTACCTTGCTCAGAAGTGTACTTCCACTCTTTGTCTTCACTGATCCAATGCTCTCCACTTTATGTTTGGTATTGTCACCTGTTTGAACTGTATGTCCATTCACCCTTGCTTCCATATCAGTCATCAAGGATAGATTCCCACTCAGATGGTTGCTGCACCCTGAGTCAATATAAAACACTCTTTGATCTTCTCCCATTGATTCATGAGTTGCATTCAAGATAAGAGTCATATCATCCTTCTGATCTGATGCATAATTGTAATAATTATTGTTGTAGAACTGAGATTGGAAGTTTCTTCCACCTCCTCTACCATATGATGTCCTACCACCTCTTCCTCTGAAGTTGCCTCTTTGGTTTCTGCCTCCTCTACCTCTTTGACTATAATTCTGATTATTGCTTCCACCATTTTGATTGTTATACCAACAATCATTTGCCAAATGATTTGTTCTGCCACAAATCCAACAAGCTTTAGCATTATCTTTGTTCTTACCTCCTCTTCCTTTACCTCTGAAATTTGTCTTCCCTTTTGTGAAGTTAGCTTGATTTGAATTCCCTTCATCATCATTTGATTGCTTTCCCTTGCCATTCTTTTTCTTGTCTTTGGAGTACATAGCTTGACTTGTACTTCTATCATTGTCTCCTTTAAGATCCTGCTCAAAGGTTAGCATGTGTCCTAGCAATTGATTAAGGTCAGGAGTAAAGTGATCAAGTGACAATTCTATGGACAATATAAAAGGCTTCCACTTCTCATCACCTCTTAGACCTGTAAGTATTTGTCTTACCAACTTTTCCTCTTCAATATCTTCATCCACTGCTCCCAAGCTATCTGCAATATCTTTCATCCTTGCCACATAATCTGAAATTGATTGTGAGCTCTTCTTCTTGAAGGTTGTGAACTCAGCCCATAGTGAGGACTTCCTAGACTTAGTTGTATTTTGGAAATGCTCTTCCAAGGCATTCCAAACATCTGTAGCACTTTCCAAACCTCTGATGTGAGGTAAAAGGTAATCATTTACAGCCATGTAGATGATACTCCTTGCTTGAGCATCCTTTCTCATCCAAGTCTTCAACATTGCAAGTTCTTCCCTAGTAGGAATACTTGGATCTGCAAACTCTGGTTTTTCTTCATCTCCTGTAATAAATGATATAAGATCTTTGCTCATGAGGTGTGCTTCCATCCTCATGGACCATGCTGGATAGTTCTCCCTATCTAGCTTATCAATCTGCAAGCTTTCTCCCATCTTGTGTCCACCTGTGTATTGAAATCTTCAAGATTTACAAACAATATATGTACCTTTACTTCGAATTGGACTCCTTTTGCCTTTCTTGATGTCAAATAGTCTTCTCCTCAAGCTTTGACTCCAAGCTTTCACTTCTTAGTCCTTCAAGTGTTGAATTTCTTGAATCTGCAGCAGTCGGGATCCTCCTTTCTTCAAATTGATGTCTCCTGCTCTGATACCACTGATGGAGAGTGTTAATCTCCAAAAGAATAACTTATTCTTGTGATTAGAGCACCTCTATACCAAGAATAAGTCAAAACTTTCCACTCATTTAGAGGATCAACTACTAATTACCAAAAGATTAACAAATCTGTGAAGAAGATGATACACAGAAAAGTCTGCTGCATTGTTCATTCACATTGACCTATCAAATCTGTAAAGTTTTTTATGAAACTTTGTACGAATCATCTCCTAGAGATTGCGCATCTACTCCAAGTTGAATCACTTCAAAAGGTTAAGTATAACTTGAGAAATTGATTTCACAAGTTACCTATGTCAGAAACTGTCATCCAAAACAGTCGACTTTACACCTGTAACTTTTAAGACTTGGTTCTCCTTGAATAGAACCCGTTTTACAAAATGCTTCTAGACATGAGTAGCTTATCTTCCAACTTAAAGATTAAGCCCTCACTCATGCAAAACTTTAAACTGTGCTAGGAGAAATGATCAAAACATTAACTTCGAAATATGCGCCTGTTTTAGGAACCAGTGAATACACTTCACATATGAATGTTCCTACACTTAATTCACTCAGCCTGATTACAATTGGAAGCTAAAACTTTGCACAGAGGTCAAGCAACTCTCAACTTAGACTTGTACAAAAGCATTTCACAACTGATCTACTGTAGAAGGAGAACACGCAGGAACATCGGGCGCAAAACTTTTCATTTACTCAGAGAAATTACAACTGAGTGATGAGAGCTAACTCAACTAACTTTTCCTCTATCACATAACTTCTAACTTCCTCATTCTTGGCTTCTAACTATTGTCACATATGCTCTCATACATGCTCCGACTTTTCTCAAAGTATTTATAGATAATTTGTACATGATTCTTACTGAACAAAAAATCTAAGTCATCTATGACTATGCTAATGTACATATGTATACACTTCTCTTGTCCTCTGAATGTGATCTTCTTCCACACTTTTAGGAATTGATTCTTCCTTCATCATTTGATCTTCCAAGCCTTCAATTGGTGATTGGTCTGCACCAACACACTGGAGGGGTTTCTTGGACAATCTCTCGGGAGATGGTCTTTGCCACAATCAGGACAAAAAGCCTGTATTGTGATAGCCTGTCCTTGACTCGGAGATGGTGGGTGGGGACAGTCACGAATGAAATGGTCACCTTGACATCTGAAACAAGATCCTCTAGGGTCTTGTGGTCTCATTTGTCTCAATTGGGGCCTAGGGTTAGGATTTGTGTACATGACATTGGAGTATTCTGGCTCCCAATTTTGCTCCATAGGTGGTGCCTCATTTTGATACGAGTGAATCTCACTATGTTTAGGTGACTCTGTGTAATAAGCATGTGGACTACCTTCATGGGAGTAGTCTGAACTATGAGCATGAGAGTCATTATCTGGTATCAATGGGGTTAGTGGCACCAATGCTCTATTTGGATTTTCCTCTCCCACAGCATATTTGACTGGAATCACGTTGGCAAGAGCTGGTGGTTGGTTTCCCAAGACTGGTTGTGGCCTATATTGTGCCTGATATTGCTGTTGTGGTCTATAATATGGCTGTTGGTATTGGTTTTGATACCTACGTGGTTGGTAAGGTTGTTGATAATTTTGTCTAACAGCCTGCCTATTATAGGGACAATCTTGAGCCGTGTGGTTCGTATATTTTCTCTCAATAGTGCAATATGGAGCATTCCTTTCTCTCATGTTCTGGTTGTGCAATGGGCATACATTAGCCATGTGGTCGCCTCTGCAAGTATAACACCGATTCACTGGAGTGACTCTTTGTGTTTGTTTATTTTGGACTCCCAGCTTCTTGGCAACTTGCTCAGCTATCTCATCTATTTTCGTGGAGACTTTCGAAGTATGACTAGTAGAACTATCAGAATCCTTATAGAGTTTGGACAATCCTAACTCCTCACCCAAGTTATCTTCTATGTCAATGCACGTCCACACACACTCTTCTATGGATCTAGGCTCTTTTAAGTACACATATGATCTTAACTTTGTGCTCAGTAAGCCATCTAAGAACAAAGCCACTAGTTTGGCTGGTGTGGGTAACTCTGGAGTAGGGCATCTTTTTAGGTACTGTCTGAACCTTCTACCTGCTAGTCGCACTGTTTCTTGGGGTGTCTGCTTGAAACTGTGGATCAAGGATGATGTGTTATGCCTGATACCACTCTTGGAAAATTCTACAATGAATTCGTCTAGCAGCTAACCTATATCGCGATAGTTGCGACTACTCAATGGTTGAAACCAAGCCAAGGCAGTGCCCTTAAGAGTCAGACCAAATGCCTCGTACTGGGTGAACAAATCCTCAATCTATTCAGCTCTTAACACTTGTTTGAACTCGGCCACATGATCATAAGGATCTCCTGACCCGTCAAAATAATTCTTCATTGCCTTGATCACTTGAGTGGGTCTAAGGGTTCTTGGGTGCTCTCGGGGTCTAGGCAATGGAAAATCCTGTTCCTCTCTTTGTTGCCTATGTGCTTGATGTCTCTCTCTTTCAGGTCTTTCATTTTCAAATCCTGACCTATTCCTACCCACGGTGTGTGCAAAACTTACCTCAGGTCTCTCTCTAGTTCTTTGTCTCTGGGCTTCATGAGCGTGGGATGATCCAACTCCTTGGAGGCCATGGGAAACATTGGATCTTGCTGGAGGGAAAATCAATTCACTCTTCCAAGTATATGCATGTCTATCATGTTCTGTTACCAAGAATATCTTCTCTGATGTGTTATCCAGGTAGACAACTTTGCCTGGTATCTCCAGATTTTCGAATTCATAGATGATGACTATGCCCAATTGGCTAGGTTGATCTGGCTTGAATCTCCAAAAGGCTTCCTCTGTTTCTCTATTCAAGAAGAGTTCTATGCTTTTGTTGTCTTGAGGGATCCAATCTGGTGTGATCACTCTGGTCAGAACTGACTTACCTCTAGGAGTCTGGGGTCCTTGTCCTACATTTCCTTGTTCTAGGTCTCCTATCTCATTCTCATGAATGACATTTCCAAACTCATCGGTCCTATCTGGTAGGTTGGTAACCACATACATGGTTCCTTCCTTATCAATGTATGAACCCTCTTCGAACTTGACCACCGGGTGTTCAAGTCCAAAGGGTTGATCTTGATTTTTGAGTTGAACCACTGATCGCCTCAGGCCATCCTCATAGATGCGAGCACCTAATCGGTTGGTCCGAATATATTCCAACTGTGTCTTATAGGGACCTTCTGGTGTTTGTAAATAATCAGTTCCTGAGCCACCTACAGGTTTCCCCATGCTAAAAGACATTTCTGAATCACTTGTGTCTAAACTTAGTCTGTAAGGATGACCACTTAGTTGTTGTGCCCAAGACTTAGCTGTATGGTTGACAATAGCCTCAGAAGATCTAATGCTTTGTTTATCCTTGCCTAGGTGTCTACCAGACCTCAGGTTCATAAGATTTGTCTTCTAGTCCCAAAATTCCCCTTTGTATTGCTCAAAATCCCTTGGGGCCCCCTTGGTTTCCTAGTCCCACTGGAGGGTCAACTTCAAAATATCCTATCTGAATATCAACACATTATTCTTATAAAAAACAGTTGAGGCCGTGTAGGATTCGAAACGAGCTTTCCAACGAGCTATAGAGGTCAAAAAATGGACTTTGGATGAAAAAGTTATGTCAAATCAGGCTCCTAGGGGTCAAAACAGGCAAATAGGACCTTTTGGAGAAAATCGCGATTTTGTGAAATCAAGAGAATCACGATTTTATGAACTTCAAGAGAATCGCGATTTTGTGAACTTCAAGAGAAACGCGATTTTGTGAACTTCAAGAGAATCGCGATTGTGAAATCAGAGAATCGCGATGCTGTGAAGTCAAAAAATCGCGATGTTGAGCACAAAATCGTGTTTTTTGAAAATTGCGATGTTGAGAACAAAATCGTGTTTTTGAAAATCGCGATGTTGAGCACAAAATCATGTTTTTGAAAATCGCGATGTTGAGCACAAAATCGTGTTTTTGAAAATCGCGATGTTGAGCACAAAATCGTGTTTTTGAAAATCGCGATGTTGTTTCAAAGAATCGTGATTCACAAAATCGTGTTTTTCACAAAATCGTGGTTCTCAAAAACGTGTTTTTTTTTTTTTTTTGGGGCGTGAAAATCGCGATTTTGTCTTAGAGAATCGTGTTTTCACAAAATCGTGTTTTAGAGAATCCTGTTCTCACAGCATCGTGTTTTTGGCTGAAAATCGTGATTTGTGAGAATCGTGATTTTTAGCACAACCACAGAATCATGTTTTCTCAGAATCGTGTTTTTGACATGAAAATCGTGATTTTTCAGAATCGCGATTTTGGGTAGAGAATCATGTTTTCACATAATCGCATTTTTGACATGAAAATCGCGATTGCCAACAGAAAATCATGTTTTCACAGAATCGTGGTTTGGTTGAAAATCGTGATTTGTGAGAATCGCGATTTTGAGCACAACCACAGAATCGCGTTTTCACAAAATTGTGTTTTTGCTGAAAATCGTGATTGGTGAGAATCGCAATTTTGAGCAGAGAATCGTGTTTTCACAGAATCGTGGTTCACAGAATCATATTTTCACAACATCGTGATTCTCAGAATCGTATTTTTTGGCTGAAAATCGTGATTTGTGAGAATCGCGATTTTGAGCAGAGAATCGTGTTTTTGAAAATCGCGATTTTGTCTCAGAGAATCGTGGTTTCCAAAAATTTAGAGAATCACGATTTTGAGCATAACCACAGAATCGCGACTCTGAGAATGACCACAGAATCGTGATTCTTTCAGCCAACTTTTAGGCGGGAAAACAAAAAATCGTGATTTTTCAAAAAATTTTGAATTTTCACAGAATCGTGATTTTCATCACAGAATCGCGTTTTTTGGCGGGAAATTCAAATTTCTGAGCGCCGGCAATGGCGAGCTCCGTATGAGCAGAAAATCATGAAAAAAACACAACGCTTGCTCTCCCTTGCACCTCCTAACTCCTTCCCACACAATAATGCATGAAAAATGGTATGAAAATGGTGAAAATGCACTAAAAAACAAGAAATTTCTATGAAGAAGAAGATGGAAGAAGGTGGAGATGATGATGATGATAAAGATGAAGAGGAAAAAACAGAAAATGAACTGAAATTACAGTTTTTTTACCTTCCAACGTCGCAAATCTACGATCTTACCATCACAACGCTCGTCCTCGAAGCTCTCTCCGGCAACGGCGCCAAAATTTGGTGTAGCTCAAGCGTAAGCACCACCTCCTTTACTTGTCAATCCGCGGAGACGTGAGGACCGGTATGAAGACCACGAGCAAGTGAAGGCACAAGTGCGTGAGTGAAAGCACACAAACATGCACACACATACACACACACCCGCACAAAGTAAGATCAAAGAGAGGAACAATGGAAAGCTTAGATTGCAAAAGAGTTCTCTTACAAAAGTCCTATTCTCTAACAAGCTAACCTCAAAAATGAGCTCTCTAGCTCTTTTTATAGTTTTTTGACTAGTTTTGGCCCTGTCCAGACCTAGTGTTCGGCTTAGTTAAAAATTAGGTTCCAGGGCTTATTTGAGGGCTCAAACGGAGTCTAAAAATTATGAAAATTGGTAGAATAATATTTCTAATGCTCCTCAAGCTCGAGGACTCCTCGGCTTGCACAAAATGGAGCTACAAAAATAGAAAATGGTATTTACAATGGTTTTAGTGATGGAAATCACTATTTTTGTAGGGAATTTTTCTGAAAAGTTGACATGTACTTCTTGGAGCTCCCTACTTGCTCCTTCTTCTTGTGTGTCCACCTCTTAGATGTGTTCCTATGCTTTGTCCTTGACCTTCAGTTTCAACAACGATGTTCGAAGAAGAAAGGCCCATAGAGGATTCAACCTATATGCCTCAAATATTCCTAGGTGAAGCTTTTGAATCCCATGGATGGATGGAAATACTTTCCACATTAGATGTCTGCATGAATGAACAAGTCATCACTATGACCAAGTGTGTAGATGGACATATATGACCTAAGTCTATTCATGATGATGATTTGGGATGAAGAGAGCCCCTTTGAAGATTGTAATTGTACAAGCATCATAATGGAAACAAAGTTTGAGTAAGAAGAGGCTTACCTAGTAGAAGTAGGTGTAGACCACTCTAATGAGCACTCTAAAGTATTCACCATAGAGGAATGCCCTATGGGTCTAGGTCAAGATATGGAAGGTATAGAAGAAGAGAAACAACCTAAAGATTATTTTGAAGCCCCAAAAAACTTTAAAAGATATGAAGTTTAGGAAAGAAGGATAGCCATTCAAATGCATGAAAGAGAGGCACAAAAGGGAGCTTCTTATGCCAAGAAAGAACAAACCAAAATGGTTCTAGTGAACAAAGAATATAATGAGGATAGATTCACCTTTGTTAGGAAGGATGTGGCACTAGAGGAGGAGCATCAACTAGTTGAATTAATATGAGAACATATGGATATTTTTGCATGGACTTACAAGGATTTGAAAGGAGTTGATCTAGATATCTCCTCACATAGGATACCAATGGCTCCTGAAGCTATACCTTCTAAGAAAATACCTTAAAGTTATAATGATATCTATTCAATCAATCTAATAGAGGAATTAGACAAGTTACGTGCAAGATTCATTTATGAAATTGAGCACATAGAAGAGGTATCTCCCATAGTGGTAGCACAAAAAAAAAAGGAAAATTGATGCTTGCATTAACTTGAAGAAAGTTAATGCAACCACTATCAAAGATAGCTATCTACTCCCAGTAATTGACTATCTTTGGAAAAAGTAGAAGGCAAGCAAGTGTACAACTTTGTTGATGGATTCTTAGGTTATAATCAGGTGGTATTTCCCTCAAAGACCAACATAAGATAGCCTTTGCCATTGAACGGGGCATCTATGATTTTAGGTTTATGCCATTTTGCTTAAAAAATGCATCAACCATGTTCCAAATGTTCCAAAAACTAATGTGTCATGTGTTGAAGAAGTTCTTGAGAAAGATTATGGAATATTATGTGGACAACCTCTGTACTTACTCATCTCACAGAGCAAATCATATTCCTTAACTCAGACATATATTTGATAAGTATATGCAACACGGAGCATGCTTAAACCTAGAGAAATGTGACAAGGCAATATTTTAGGTTAGATAGTCTCCAAATATGGAATACCAATGAGAAAGAAGAAGATGCTTGGGACACAACACAATTCAAATGTATCACCAAGTGAATGTACAAACAAAAGTGATGTCTCATGAAAAGCCTCCTCTAGATTTAGGTAGTTGACCAACATAGAGTGATACATCTTGAAAACAAGAACACTAGTCATCTCCACTCAACGAAAGACATCCCCTGTGTTCATGAAAGGGAAGACAATGAATGCAAGATGATTCTTAGACAAATGGGGATGATCCTTGCACGGATGGTCACCCTCCCTAGATAGATGGGAACTATCCTTGGACAAATGGGGACCACCTGACACTTATCCTCGTTTCATCAGACAGATAGACACTATCACTAGACAAATGGGCACCATAGGTGGATAGATGGGGACCATCATCCCCTCGAGCCCACCCTCCACACTTTTAGCATGCATGCCTAGATCTATTGTACATAATGCCTCATCCCCTAATGGGCAAGTCATGCAAGTGTTGGACCTCCCTTCTTTTCCAAAGCAGAGTGGCCAATCGAACTCTCAAACACCACCAACAAAGAATCAACCTCCACCCAGGCACCAAAGTCAAAACTCAACCCTTAACACACGTGGGAAGTGGCATTGGCTTACAGTTGCACTAGGCATGAAGCAGATATGGGTACCCAAGAGTGAGCAACCATCAATGACTCCATCTCCACAAGCACCAAGACTGAAGAAGAAGAGGAGTCAACCATGTCATCCACCACTACCCAGACAACAACCTCAAGCCAAAGTTAAGCAGATTTGGATACCTAGGCAGTTTATGAAGATAAGTCCCAATGCATTGCATATTTAGGTTCCTGAGGATTGCTTAGTAGCTCAAACATCAAACCTTAAACTTTCAGTTTCAAGAAAATCCCATCACTCCTTTCCCCTTTCACCTCCACCCCATCCCATTGTACCTACATATCATTGTAATCTATCCTCACTAACCACTTGGAAATGGGTGCCTAAATGGCACTAGGACCTCATCCCTCGACAAACTTTGAATGTATTAAAAAAATCACAATTAGGAGTTCAAACACTACCACAGTACCTATGTAGGCATTATCACAGCACCTATTGGAAATTTCATCCTTTTGTGTCAAACATATATACATGTTTTAGTTCGAAAGTACTAGCACCTTGAAGTCTAGTACAGGTTTAGTAGAACTCAACATGGTGGTTTTGTTCAACTTTTTGAGATAGAATCATTTTTTTGTATTAGGGTATTTAGTCAATGGCCATGGCTGAAAGCAATGATGTATTCTGTATGTTGGTTGCATGTCACATCATATATGCCCATAACAAGAAATTAGTACCATCCAACTTGTCCTTGACAAGTTGGATGGTACTAATTTCTTGTTATGGGCATATATGATGTGACATGTATTGGTAGCAAAAAGATTGTGGAATATTGTGCAAGGTATTGAAAAACACTATATTACACCTACGAATATAGTTATTGAAGGTGATGCAAATGGCATTGAAGATGATCATCTTAAGATTCTTGTTCATTGTAGTTCCCATGGCACCTACTATAGAGCAACTTTGATGGGATGACAGAGATGCTCAAGAATATGGATTAATAGCATTGTCTATCAAACATGCCATTATCCTCACGTTTGATCTTGCAAAATACTAAAGGATGCTTGGGATACACTTGCCACTTTATACCAAGTAAGAAATGAGGCTCGTGTTGCATACCTCTGAAAACAATTGGATAGTCAGCATATGAATGAAGGAGATTGTATGGACAATTTCTTGACAAAGATCAAATATTTGAAGGAGAAATTGATTCATGTTGATGAAGTCTTGCTAGATAGTTCACTTGTGTAGACTATTCTTAATGGTCTTCCATATTCATATTAGAGTTTTGCTTCTACTCTTTGATTGATGATGAAAGGAAATCCAAATGCCTGAACATTTGAGGAGTAAGTCTTTTTTTTGTTGCAAGAAGATCAATCCAAGAAAAATAGGTCGATTATGCATGTTGCAGATCAAGCTTTCTCAACTAATCAGATGGGCAAAGGTAAATGGAGCTCATATACTAGTATGCAAAAATCTACTAATGCTACACAGTCGACGAAGGAGACAAAGATGAGAAGAAAATAGAAAAGCAAAAATTGTTTTGCAAATATTGTAAAGAAAATGATCATTCATTAAATATCCAAAACTAGGTGTAAAAGAGGAAAAGAAAGGGTTATCTACTAGGTGTAAAGAGGAAAAGAAAGAGGAAAAGAAACTTTGTGCGATGGGGGGGGGTCCCACGGGTGCTAGGCCCGATCACTTGTACAATTGTTCTTTCTATTACTTAAAGTTTGGGAGATTAGTCCATTGCCAAACTTCCTTTTGAAAAAAAAAAGAGGTAAAGAAGAAAGAGGCTCAAATGATTGTTGCAGTGGCATCTACATCTAAAATAGATTCTATTAATCTTGTGCAGAATGAAGCCTCATGAGCAGTGTATGACCACATTAGAATAAGATGTTTGGTACTTTGATAGTGGGGCAACCAAACATATTGTTGGTGCAAGACAAGCCTACACACATTGGCTTGGACCCTTGGACTTATTGAAGACTAGCATGGATAAAGGTGTATTAAGGCTTCACTCAAATGAAGACTCATGTGAACATATGCTTATATGTTCTTACTTCTTTACCTCTTGTAAAAGTCTAAGTGACTTATCATTTGTTTGTAATCACTTTAAGTCATCCACCTACTACTAGAGTCGTGGAAATTTGGTTGTTGAGATTGATAGAATATCTCCCTACTTTTAGAGGAGAGATTCAAGGGAGCCTAACCTTGAATTTCAAATTCAAATGAAGATCAAACTCCTATATAAGATGTAATGAAAAAGTCGCGAAAAACACACTCACTTCAGCTCACTCCCCGAGGCAAAATCTCATTGTAACTTATTGTGTGTGAAGGCTACTCTATTGCCAACACCACAATACCTCATTTAGCTCTGCTTGGCAAGCTAATGAGATTGTACAAACACATATATTAATAGAAGTATACATTCATCATCTCTGTTTTGTCTGAGTCACCTACTCCAAGTCTGTCAACTTCAAAGAAGCATTGCTCTGGATCTACTGAACCAAATCAAGTGTTCTATAGCTCATTGGAACCAGCTCAAAGTCTACTACAAGCATACAAAATTTCAAAGGATTCCATTCAGCCATTTGGGAGAAAATCAAGTCGAGGTGCACACTGGTATTTGTCTACAGAGTTCCTGAAAAGTCGGGGGTGATTATAACTTTGCTAAACTTATTTCTCAGTGCATAGTTTATCAATTGAAGTGATTCCACTTGTGATTGGTAGCTTACTAAGGTACATTAATACTCCCAAAAGGAATTATTCCAATTTTAAGTGTGCTGGACACACTGAGTAAAAGTCTGAGCAGGTATCATTACAAGAATAGAAAGTTTTGCTTGATTTCAGAAGTGCCAACTTATCTGTTTTGGTTTGATCATTACCCAAACCATTTCCAAAGTACATATATAGTTTCTTTATGTCATTTGGAAGCTAAGCTAGTGTACTAAGCATTTCTAAAGAGAGAAGAGGGCAGGTGTGAAGCAGGTTTTGCAGCACCAACTGATTTCCTGAGTGCATCCATCCATCACTCTCAACAGTGGTATCAGAGCAAAACAAGGTAATCATGGGTGATGGTTTCCCATCTTTCATTGACAAATTGGACAGAAACAACTATCAAGCTTGGTCATTGAGAATGAAGACCTATCTACAAGGGAGAAGTCTATTTGGATACATATCAGGAGATGAGGAGTTGCCCTCATTCAAGACTAGAGGACTACCTACAAAGGATGAGCATGAAAGACTTAACCAATGGTGTGCAAAGGATGCTTTGGCAAGGTCTTATCTCTTAAACTCTATATCTGACTTTCTTTTACCTCATGTAAGGAACTGTAAGACTTCCCAAGAGACTTGGGAAACCTTGTCAAATTACTTTTCTTCCAACACAAGGGCTAGGAAGAATCAATTATGGATAGAGTTCACAACACTTAGGAAGCAGCCCAAGCAATCAGTCTCAGATTATGTGACAAAGATCAAAGATGTGGCAGACCAACTAGCAAGCATTGGAGAGGAAATTGAAGAGGAGCAAATAGTCAGGCAAGTGACAAATGGACTCAAGGCAGATGATAAGTGGGAAAGTTTCACCACTGCAATGGATCTCTACATGGACATGCATACCCCTGATCTCACAACACTCATGGGTCAACTATTTACACATGAAGCAAAGTTCACCAAAGCTGGAGATCAATCAAAAGGTAATAACCCCTCTGCTCTCTTTACTGATAAGAAAGTTAAAGATAAAGGCAAGAAGAAACAGGATGAAGAAGGCTCTACCTCTCAAGCTAATTATGCAGGGAGAGGTAGGTCATCTAGAGGAAGAGGCAGAGGAGGTAAGTCAGGTAGGGGGAGACCCTACAACTCATCACCATGCAATATCTGTGGGTTGTCCAATCATACCACAGATGAATGCTACAAGAACTACAAAAATCAGAGAGGAAGAGGCTACTCAAGAGGTGGATACTCTCAAGGAAGAGGCAGATTCAACCAACATCAAAGCTACAATGGGTACAACAACCAATACAACAACAATTACAACAACAACCACAATGGAAGCTACCAAGGTGGATTCAGAAATAGAAGAGATTACAACAACTACACAGAGGAGCAGGATGACTCCTTATTGATCATGAACATGACCTCCAAGATAGGTACAAATGATGATCATTTATTTTACATTGACTCAGGATGTTCTAACCATGTAGCTGGCAATGTGGCATTACTTTCTGATTTGGAAGAGCCCAAGGGCAAACATCAGGTACAAACAGGTGATGACACTAAGCACTCTGTTGTCAAAGTTGGAAATGTGAAGACATGTGATGGTAATCAAAATCTATTAAGCAGGGTACTCTATGTACCAACAATAACTAAGAATTTGATGAGTGTTGGTCAGATTGTGGAGAAAGGTTTGCAGGTCAGATTCACACAACATGGAGCATATGTGGAGGACCCAAAACAAGGATTCAGAAGGATAGCCAAAGGGGAGAAATCAGGTAGATTATTTACATTTGAGCTAGAGGATACAAAAAACATTGCTTTGTATAATTATAAGGATCAGACACTCTCAGAGTTAGAGATATGGCACAAAAGATTAGGGCACATAGGTGAAAGGACTCTTAAGCAAATGTGCAGGGATCAATGTGTACTTGGGATACCTAATGTATCCAAGCAACACATGATCTACAAATGTGGATCATGTCAATTTGGTAAGTCTCACAGATTACCCTACTCAAGAAAAGGTTTCATGCATGAAGACTACCTAGACTTGGTACACACAGATGTTTGGGGACCTAGCAAGGACCCTTCCATTTCTGGTTCAAGATATTATGTGTCTTTTATTGATGACTATAGCAGGTGGACCATTCTATACTTTATGAAGCATAAAGATGAAGTGTTTAATTGTTTCAAGAGGTATCTTGCACTTGTTGAGAATCAAACAGGTAGAAGCTTGAAGAGGCTAAGGTCAGATGGTGGAGGAGAATACTTCTCCAATGAGTTTGAAGATTTCTTGCAGGAAAGAGGCATCAAGAGAGAGATCACTACCAGATATTCACCTGAACAAAATGGGGTAGCAGAAAGAAGGAATAGACTTATAGTGGAAACAGCTAGGTCTATGCTCAATGAAAAAAGGTTGCCAAATTACCTATGGGCAGAGAGTGTGTCCACTGCCACTTACCTCATCAATAGGTTGCCATCCAAATCACTTGATGGCATGACTCCATATGAAGCTTGGCATGGTAAGAGACCCTCTCTGGATCATTGCAAAATCTTTGGTTGTATAGCATATGTGCATATTCCCTCACAGGTAAGAGGAAAGCTAGACCCAAAGGCAGAGAAATGTATCTTCATTGGCTATGATTTAAACCAAAAGGGATACAGATTCTACAACCCCACAAACAAAGGATTCAAGGTAAGCAGAGATGTCATATTTGATGAGAATGACTCATGGTATGAGAATGAATGCAGGAAAGTGAGTCTACCCTATGACATGGAGGAAGATTTTCCAAAGCTTACCAAGGAAGAGCCAACTCAGCAAGAAGACTCAAGCTCAGATGATGATACCATAAACCTTGAAGAGTTCAAGGCTTGGAAATCCAAAGGAAAGATGAAAATGAAGCAATTGGAAGACAAGGCAGAAACTTCTACTCAAGCTATGAGAAGATCTCAGAGAGAGAAGAAGAAGCCTATCAGATTTGGGTATGACACATCACTTGTAACTAAACATTCTGTATATCTTGCAAAAGACTTGTTGAATGAAGAACCAGGTACCTATGAAGAAGCAATTACAAAGCCAGAATGGAGAGAAGCCATGGATGAGGAGATAGAAGCCCTCAAAGAAAGTGATACTTGGGACTTGATACCCAAGAAGGATTCTATGAAGGTAATAGGATCCAGATGGATATACAAATTGAAGAAGAATTCAGATGGAACAATTAACAGGTACAAAGCTAGGTTGGTAGCCAAGGGTTTTGCACAAACCCAAGGCATTGATTATGAGGAGACATTTTCTCCTGTGGCCAAGATGCCAACTATCAGAGTTTTGATAAGTGTAGCTGCATCCAAGAATTGGAATATGTACCAATTGGATGTGAAGAATGCATTCCTAAATGGATGGATATCTGAAGAAGTCTACATGTCACAACCACCTGGCTATGAAGATCCAAGAAAGGTACATTATGTTTGTAAATTGAAGAAGGCTCTGTATGGTTTGAAGCAGACACCTAGAGCATGGAACTACAGATTGACCACCTACCTCCAAGACCAAGGATTTGTAATGAGCAAAGCAGACACTTCTCTATTCATAAAGAGAAGTAGTACAGAAGTAATTTACTTATGTGTTTATGTTGATGACATCATCATTACAGGGAATGATGTCAATGGGATTAGACACATCAAAGGACAGATGATGAAAGAATTCAAGATTAGTGATCTTGGATTACTAAAATATTTTCTAGGTCTTGAATTGGTCTACACAAACTCAGGTATATACATCACTCAAAAGAAGTATGTACAGGATATGGTCAAGAAGTTTGGTTTGCAGGATGCTAAAGTATCTACTACTCCAATGGAGGTTAACCAAAAGTTAAGTGCTCATGAAGGAGAAGAAATCAAAGACATTACAGGATATCAAAGTATGGTGGGTAGCTTGAACTATGCTACCTTGACAAGAATTGACATAGCATATGGAGTAAGTGTACTTAGTCAATTCATGCACAAACCTAGAGTACCTCACCTAGAGGCAGCAAAGAAGATCCTGAAGTACCTCAAGGGAACTCAAAGTCATGGTTTGTATTTTCCTTATACATCAGATATTGACATTAAGGTTTACTCAGATGCAGATTGGGCAGGATGCAAGGATGATAGGAGGAGCACCTCAGGGTACATTTGTTTTGCAGGAGATAAGCCTATCTCTTGGTCAGCTAAGAAGCAACCTACAGTGGCATTGTCATCCACTGAAGCAGAGTATAGAGGGCTTGCAAATGCTACTCAAGAAGCTATCTGGTTGAAGCTTCTTTATACAGAGTTAGGTCTACATACAAGACCACCTATTATCTTTGGAGACAATACTAGCTCTCTTCATCTTGCAGCAAACCCAATTTAAGTAAAGATATACAATTGACCTATGTTTCTACTAATATGCAATGTGCAGATTTACTTACCAAGGCATTGGATGGAAACAAGTTATGCAGATTCAAAACTATGATTGGATTGCAGGAAGTGATTGAAGAATGAAAGAGAAGACTTAAGCCAAAGTGTTTGGCTTGAGGGGGAGCTGTTGGTGCAAGACAAGCCTACACACATTGGCTTGGACCCTTGGACTTATTGAAGACTAGCATGGATAAAGGTTTATTAAGGCTTCACTCAAATGAAGACTCATGTGAACATATGCTTATATGTTCTTACTTCTTTACCTCTTGTAAAAGTCTAAGTGACTTATCATTTGTTTGTAATCACTTTAAGTCATCCACCTACTACTAGAGTCGTGGAAATTTGGTTGTTGAGATTGATAGAATATCTCCCTACTTTTAGAGGAGAGATTCAAGGGAGCCTAACCTTGAATTTCAAATTCAAATGAAGATCAAACTCCTATATAAGATGTAATGAAAAAGTCGCGAAAAACACACTCACTTCAGCTCACTCCCCGAGGCAAAATCTCATTGTAACTTATTGTGTGTGAAGGCTACTCTATTGCCAACACCACAATACCTCATTTAGCTCTGCTTGGCAAGCTAATGAGATTGTACAAACACATATATTAATAGAAGTATACATTCATCATCTCTGTTTTGTCTGAGTCACCTACTCCAAGTCTGTCAACTTCAAAGAAGCATTGCTCTGGATCTACTGAACCAAATCAAGTGTTCTATAGCTCATTGGAACCAGCTCAAAGTCTACTACAAGCATACAAAATTTCAAAGGATTCCATTCAGCCATTTGGGAGAAAATCAAGTCGAGGTGCACACTGGTATTTGTCTGCAGAGTTCCTGAAAAGTCGGGGGTGATTATAACTTTGCTAAACTTATTTCTCAGTGCATAGTTTATCAATTGAAGTGATTCCACTTGTGATTGGTAGCTTACTAAGGTACATTAATACTCCCAAAAGGAATTATTCCAATTTTAAGTGTGCTGGACACACTGAGTAAAAGTCTGAGCAGGTATCATTACAAGAATAGAAAGTTTTGCTTGATTTCAGAAGTGCCAACTTATCTGTTTTGGTTTGATCATTACCCAAACCATTTCCAAAGTACATATATAGTTTCTTTATGTCATTTGGAAGCTAAGCTAGTGTACTAAGCATTTCTGAAGAGAGAAGAGGGCAGGTGTGAAGCAGGTTTTGCAGCACCAACTGATTTCCTGAGTGCATCCATCCATCACTCTCAACACATATTACCTCAAAGCGTAGCTCCTTTGCTTCACTTGAGCCTACCTCTACAGGGAATACTGTCACATGCACTAATAACTCCTCTTATCTTGTAATGGGAGTTGGTAAGATCATTTTGACTACTATTTATGATAGTTCTTGCACATTGTTAGAGGTTTTTTTTGTGCCAGGGATCAAGAAAAATATGTTGTCAATTTTAGCATTAACCAAGATTGGCGTTGTTGTCAAATTTGTTGATGACATATGCATAATTCATGATCTTTCAAATGCTATCTATCAAATTTGTTGATGACATATGCATAATTCATGATCTTTCAAATGGTGATGTTATTATTGCTTTTGGCATTTTTATGTCGTGAGTTGTATAAGCTCATAGACTATGTAAAATTTAAGAATGACTCAGCATGTGTAGTTCAAGATTCTCAAGCTATCTCATATGAAAATCTTTGGCATGCACACTCTATTCATTTGAATTGTGCTAGTTTTCTATCCAACAAAAATATGAAATGGTGTCCTCTTTGCCCAAACTTGAGGCACCTCACAAACATGTTTATGAAGGCATTTTGGGCAAAATGTAGCGTTCTTCTTTCCCTAAAGATGGTTTAGTTTGAGCTTCTCATAAATTGTAGCTTGTTCATAATGATGTTTCTGTTCTTATGAAAACACCTTCTTTTGGGAACTACCTTTACTTTATGACTTTGATGATTTTTCTAGGCATGCATGGTGTTGGCAATGGTAGCAGCAAAAGAGGCCTAGGCAGCTTAATGAGACAAGGAAGCATGCGAAACACCAATAAAGAAGAATCAGAACAAAGAGAGGGCTAAGCAAGACCAAGCAAACAAGGAATTCAAAGAAGCTATGGCAATTAGGCCCATCAAAATTCTGAATGCAACTTCTTACAAAATAGTGATTTTGATCACTACATGCCATTGTAAATCCCATTTTTGTTAATTCCAACTCCATTTTGTTCAAGCGGAGGATTCCTTGAGCTTAAAGAGTGCTAGATCTAGGTACATACCAATATTTGTAATTTTTAGAGCTGTTTGAGCCTCCAAATTAGCCTAGAAGCCTAATTATTAAGTAGGTCAGACATTAGGTCTAGATAGGGCCAAAACTACTGAAAAACTATAAAAAGATCTAGAGAGCTCATTTTTGAGGTTGGCATTTTGGGAATTAAAGTGAACAAAAGGCATTGCAATCTTATTTTTGGCTAATCAAAGATCCCATTGCTCCATCTCTTTGTCTTGCCATGTGTGCATGTGTGTACGTGTGTGCATTTTGGTGTGCTTCCCACTCACACATTTGCACTGTCACTTGCTCATGGTCATCATACCATCCTTGTGTCTTCCCAAATTGACAATTATGAGGTGGATCTACTCATGTTGATACTCATTATTGTGCTAGGGTCACACCAAATTTGGCACCGTTGCTGAGGGCCGAGCTTCAAGGAGGAATGTGTGATGGTAAGACGTAGAGAATTGATGTTGGAATGGTAAGTAATTAGGTAATTTCTTTACTTTTCTTAGTTCTTACATCATCATCACCTCCCTCACCATCTCCTTCCTTGCTAAATTTTCAGTTTTTGAACATATTCTCATATCTACCTCATTTCCCCATCATTGCGTTTGTCAGAGCTAGAGAAAGAGCAATTGCATGTGCACTATTTTTGCGTGTTTTGTGAGCTTCCTTATAGGCATCGACATCCATAGCAGCTATAGTAGCTCTAGTAGGTACATAACCTCTCTGCATAGACTCCAATGCATTACTCTCTATCAATCACAATAGACACAAAAATTGCTTCTTTGGTAAAAGTAAGTGCAACACTGTAGTCTTGGGACCATGCACATCACATATATGTAAACATTTTTAGAAATTTGTCTTTTTTTTTTTGTCAATTACGACAGACACCTCTATCCATCGCAAAGGATAGGTGTCCACCGTGTGATAAATGATTGACAAACCATGACGGATTGGGTGTCCATCACGACAACTAGTTGTACATCACGATTGACAGCCCCCCGATAAACTTAGTCAATCATAGATTAAGTCCATTGAGATTAATAGACTACATGATAAATAGGGTCCATCGTAGAATGTGTCCATCACAATAGATACCTATCTCTCATGATGAATAACCATCCATCACAATTGACAGACATCCATTGCAATAGACAGTTTTCGATAGATAGCTCTATCCATCACAATTGACAGCCCTCTCGATCATGATAGACAGACAAAATCGGCCAAGAATTTAGGGTTTTTAGTTTTTGAAAATTTTGGCATATTTTTTGCTAAACTTTGGCATATTTTCAAGTGTTTTGAGTTTCTAGGCAAGGAGCTAAAGCTAGCTTGCAATCAAATCATGCTTGCGAAGCATACTTCCTAGGCATTGAAGTACTCAACAAAGCACCGAACTCAAGGTTGGAAGGATACTAAACCCCCTCAGATAGTTCTTTAGCTCAGGCTAATTATAATTAGTGGTACTGATTAATTAGGGTTACGTTAGGCATGACACAAGTACATGAACCCCTAATTGCTCAAGTTCAATTGTAGCTAAAAAATTATTGCAGCAAACACTAACGGAAGAGAATATGAATTGATCGATCACACAGCAGGTTGCAATAAAAACTCAAGTGTTCCTAGTGATGCTATTTAACAGACAAGACTGCACCAGAGAAATTTGTAAAGAATAAGTAACTGATACAAAAGAACATTGCAATGTAGTTGTACTTGGGATAATTGAGACCAATACAAAGCTTATGAGCTTTAGATCAGGTAGACACCTAGGCCCAGATAGACAAAGCATTGGATCGTCTAAAGCTAGTGTCAATCACTCAGCTAGGTCATGGGCCTAACAACTCATTGATTATCCCTATGTGCTTAGTTCAGAGACTAGTGACTCAGAGATGTCACATAGCATGGAGATACCAATAGGTAGCTCAGGTATTACATATCTAGAAACACCAGAAGGTCCCTATAAGACTAAACTGGAATATATTAGGACCAATGGATTAGGTGCTCACATCTACGAGGATGGTCTGAGAAGGCCTGTTGTCCAACTTAAGAATCCAAATCCGCCTGTCAGACTTGAACACCTAGTGGTCAAGTTTGAGGAAGGCTTCTACATTGATAAAGGTGGAACCATGTGTGTCATCACAAACCTACCGAATAGGACAAACGAGTTTGGAATGGTTATTCTAGAAAATGAAATAGGAGACCTAGAACAAGGAAACTTAGGAGGGGAACCCACCTCATGGAAAATATGTCTTGACAAAAGTGCTCACGCTATATTGGATTCCTCGAGACAAAAAAAGCATAGAGCTCTTCTTGAATAGAGTAAGAGATGAAGCATCTTGGAGGTTTAAATCCAATCACCCTAACGAAGTAGAAAATTCATGATATACAAATTCAAAGACCCCAAGACACCAGGCAAGGTGTTCTATTTAGACAGCACATCAGAAAGTGTTTCTAGTGATGAAACATGGTAGGCATGCCTATAATTGGAGGGGTGAACTAGTCTTTCCCCCACCAAGGTCAAACATCTCTTATGGTCAGCAAGGAGCCGGATCATCCCAAGCTCATGGAACCCAAAAAGGAAAAGCTACGGAGAGACTTGAAGTAAGTCTTGCAAACCCCCTTGGAAACAAAAGAACTAGAGAACAAATGGATGAAGTATAATGAGAAGCCTAGAGACCCAAGAAATCAAAGAGGCATGGAGGATTCTCCCTTGCTAATACCTAGAGACCACCCTAGGATCTGGCCTACTCAATTGGTTAAATCTACGAAAAACTACTTTGATGGCATAGGAGACCTATACAATCATGTAACATAGTCTAGACAAGTATTAAGAGCTAAACAGGTGGATGACCTATTCACTCAATATAATTCCTTTGTTCTAACACTCAAAAGCACAACCTTGATGTGGTTTCAACCACTACACCAAGATCAATTCAGAAACATAGACCAACTGCTTTATCACTGAGTTCTCCAAGAGTGGCATCAGGCACAATACCTCATCTTTGATACATAGCTTCAAGAAAAGACCCCAAGAGATGGTTAGACTAGCAGGAATAAGATTTGGAAAGTACCTAGAGAGATGCCCTATTCCAGAGCTATCCACACCAGCCAAAAAAGTGGCATTATTATTGGATGGTTTGTTAAGTTTTACTTCTAAACCAGCTACTTCAATAGATGAGTTGGTAGAAAAGGTAGCTCAAAAGTAAGGAGTCTCAAGCAAGCATATGCCAAGAATGGTCTTATTAAAGCGTGATGTTATACCTATGGAGGAGACCATATGGCTAATGTTTTCCCAATCATGGCACAACCCCAAGGGACATGAAACCCCATTGGTCAATACTCTACAATAGAGAAGAGATACACTAGCCACACTATACAGGATTGCCTTTACAATAAATAGGTGGTTAGGAAAAATTATCCACAACCATCTCAACAACACATAAGGTATTTAAATCATTACCAACGACAACAATACTTTAGGCCCTAGCAACCCTACCAACCACAATACCAAGCTTAGCAAAGACCTCAACCAGTGTTGGATCAATAGCCTTCTCCATCAGCCGATGTTATCCCCATCAAATATGCATCTGTCAAGGAAAACTTGAGTAGACCCTTAGTTCCAACACCTCCCTTGATTTTTGAAAGCGAATCAAATGCTCATAGCTTCAACTCCATGCATGTAGATAGTTTTTGGGACTCAAGGTCAAGCACAAGGTGTGGGAATGCATCAAATAAGTGGACACACAAGAAGAGGGAGCATATAGGGAGCTCCAAGAAGTATATGTCAAATTTTCAGAAGAAACCCCTACAATAACAGAATTTTTTATCACAAAAAAACATTCAAGATGTTCTAATGATAGTCAAAGTGCTAGCATGCCAAGATGAGGATCTCACCGAACCTCTTGTCTTGAGTAAATATTGGATCTATAATCATGTTGCCAACCTGAACCTAAGAAGTGGACTTCTTTAGGTTTGGGTGGATCAAAACTGCATCACAATTGAGCTAGAAAATTATGCACCCAAGGATCTAGGAAAGGCACCAAATCCTAGTCCTTTTAGGAGTACACATGAAGATAAAGATGCTTTTCTTATCCAAAGTTCTATGGTGCAGAAGAATGTCACTCAGGAAGGAGGTGCAGAAGCCAATGGGAAACTCCCTTGTTTTCTAAAGATGGTCCAAGAACGACAAGCAGGACAACCTAAGAAGCAAATGAAGCAAATAATCAAGAGGCATGCTCAACTATCAGTGCAACATAAAGTACCTCATGGAAGGAAGCAGATATGGATACACAAGGATGAAGAACCCTTTCCTTTGGAGATAGGATCTTAAAGACACACTAAATGCATCACTCAATCCAGGACTAAAATGAAGAAGTATCCTAGGAATCATGCTATCCGAACCATTTCTATTTGGCTCCAAAAGCAGTCAATGAAGGTTGACCCCAATGCTAGACAGATCTAGGTGCCCAAGACCTACTTAGGAGCTCAAATAGCTTCAACTTAGCTGATAAGCTTGGATCAACACTCCCACGCACTTATGACACAAATCCCATGGAAAACATCTACATTCCACACTCTCACATCTCCGATCACACCTAGGAATATCTGGAAATGGGTACCCAAAAAGTCCCAAATCCAACACGATCTAATCCAAAAACTGTTACATGTCATCACTAGCAAAACATATGGTCCCATGAAAAAAATTTGGAGAATCAAACCCTATATCAAAGCCCCTGACCCAATTTTGTAAATCAATCCGGATCGAAGTAGATATATGTTAAGTACAATGCACATCCAAAGTCTGCATCTAGAGGAATCACCAATCTACTAACTGACATTCACAAACATCACAAGCACTTCACCCACTAACCCCTAACCACTTTGGGTATCATGTTGGTATTGTAGAGAGAACATAGTAATATCATGTTTCCTATGCAATGCTTGTTGGAGAAACAATCACTAATTGGACATATATTTGAGGGTCAAAGCTTTAGAAGAAAATCACATGTCTATGTGAAGGGACAATTTCACAAGTGTATTATATTTGTAAAGTTAGTTCACTTTAGTTCTAGAAGTTTTTTAAAAAGTCACGAGATAGAGAAAAACTATATAAGTTAGTTTGTATCAACTGTCGTGATGTGAAAAAAGAGAGAGAAGACAATGATAGAGTGAGTTAGAACTCAATTTGTATGACTGAGTATAGTCGGGCTTCTCTGAGTGAGAAAGCACTTGTAAGCTTTTGAGTTTTCATAGCTATGATAAGAACTAGTTAAAGTTCTGTGTATATGTCTTCTTCTTCCATCTCCAGTGTTTGTCTTCTGTGTAATGATTTGAAAGGTTGAAGTTTTCCAAGCAAGTCAATGCCTAGCATCGAATCCTAGTTGATAAGTCCTTATCTTCATATCTGACTTTTATCTACTGATGAAACTTCTTAAAATCATGAGGTTTGTGGAGCAACTCCATGCCTGGCATCGAGTTTTAGCATAAAGTCAATGCCTCGCATCGACTTCCCACATAAAGTGGTCTTGTTCATGTGTGTGTAAAAGAGGCTAATTCTGGTGCTGAAAAAGTGGCTGAAAAAGCTCAAAGTCGATGCCCGGCATCGACTTTTGGTTGCAAGTCGATGCTAGGCATCGAATTTTTATTTTTACACAGCGAAATTTACTAAAACAGGCAAAATTTCTAGTTTTGGAAGGTCATATAGGGTCATCTTGTGAGGGCCATAACTTGAGTTCTAGAGATCCCTTTCATGCATATGATAGCTTGTTGGAAATCTCTACTTATCTAGTTTGAGCCTATAAAAGATCTTTGAGAAATAATATTTGAGCTAAGAGAAATTAGCAAAATACTAAAGGTATGTCATTTCAGTGACTAAAAAAATCTGAAGAAGCAAAGTTCTTGGTTTCGGCTATCATTTCTCAAAGTTTGGAGTGGCAATGAGTTAATGGTGACCATAGAGGTGTTCTAGTGTCACATTAATTCATTTCTTGTGGTGTTTTACACATCAACAATGCTCATATACTTCTCTTCTTCTAGTAGATAAGCATCAAGAACTATGAGCAATATCATGGTAGATCTAGCATGCCCCAGTGCACAGGCAAGAGTGAGTCAAGCAAGTGTTAATATGGAAAATCTACCTATTGAAGTGCCACGAACCGAACAACTTGTAGAGATGTGACACCTACAACAAATACCTATGCCAGACCCTTCCATAGGAATCATAGAGAGAGTTCATGCAAACTCTCACTAGTTCAATGATGTGCCAAGGCCATTATGAGAGGTGAAGTACATATGGGAGTCCAAGTGACAAGGCATGGATATGATTCCAATTCTTTTCAAGAGAGTTTGAGACTCCCAAAACACACTAAACTACAAATCATATCGCAACACACAGGGTTGGTGGAATACTTCAAGGCACCCTTACCAAAACTAGACTTTCTACACTATTACTATTTGGTTTCAGCATTACAAGTGAGTGATGTAAAGGACCGACCTGTGTCGGTGACGTTGGTGTACAGGGAATGGGAGAATGTGGAAGTGTAGGGGGAGGGGGTGGTGCCATGGGTGGTGAGATATCCATGGGATTGGATAGTGTTGTGCATGTTGGTTTTGCCATATATATTGGGATGCTAGGTGCCATGCTCATGGTTTTTTTCAATAGTGAGTATAGGGTGGTAGGATATGGGCCCCTTGATTCTCTAGGAACTTGGTTCATGGTTTCCAAAAAGGATACCCAAAATGGTGGTATGGTGGCGTCAAGTTCTTGAGGTCGAGGGATGAAAGAATAGGGATGCATCGTAAGAGGAACATAGGTGTGAGGGTAAGTCAGGAAGCCTAGACTACCTTCGATTGGAGATGGGTTTCCTACTACTATGTGTTTGAATGGGTGACCTAGGAATGGTTCATTGAATTCAAAGGAGGTTGTGTACAATGGATTGGTGATTGATGAAAAGAGTGTGGCTTGAGAAATAGGTTGTCTGAAACTAAATGAAGCGATGGATGTGCGAAGTTTTAAAGTAGTGATGGTTGCTTTGGGATGGGGTGGTGAGTTGGGAGGGTGTGAAAGATGGTTTCTACTGGTTGGGTAATTCTTTTGGTTGTGGTGGTAATATGTACTTCCTGGGTTTCGGGTGGGGATTGATGTGTTGAGAGGAGATGGGTGAGGTCTGCACAAAGGTTTCTACTGTCTAATCGATGGTGGCGGTTGATGTTGCTTCATGAGTGTTTGTCACTTCCTACTCTAAGATAGGTATCCACATGTTTTTCCTTGGCCTCAGCCTAGTATCCATATGCCTTTGGTTGTATTGTGGTTGTGGATTTTGTAACATGGTATATATAGCTTCTGATACTCCATAAGTTTTTTTCATAAGTTGAAGGGCCTATATGAAGTGAGGATCCACTCCCTTGTCTCCTAGGATCCCATAGGTAATTAGTTTGCTGGTTTGAAACGAGAGTCATCCCCACTTTTCTACACTAGTAATAGTGTCATATAACTTTTGTAGATGTGTTGTGTATGCCAGGGCTCCTTCGTATTGTTCTTGTTCATCTTGTTCTTCTTCCTCCTCTTCTTGCCATTTGTCATGTTGTTGCTCCTCGTGTCCCTCTTCATGTTGCTAGTGAGCACCTCCTTCTTCCTCTTCCAATTCCAGGTTTACATCTTTGAGTAGCTGGTCGAAGTCAACATCACCCAATTCTTCTAGACCTATGTCAAATTGTATGGGTGGAAAAATCAATTGAGAACCATTAGTGCTGCACCTTGGCAATTAGAGTGTAAATGCACGGACAGTGCATTCTAGTGCAAGAGATATTTTAGTCATCAAAGTGGCTCCTCGAGGTTGGCCACATTGAATGGAACCTCTCATTTTCTTGGAGGGAGGTGCAGAGGCCTTCTTTTCCTAAAATATTGAATTTGGCTCCAAGATAGGGCCTGTTGAATTGGTATGTCATAAGCTAGGCACCTATAGATTATGTGTGTAAGTGCCCAACATCCATGTAATATTTTTTTGCATGGCCTTCTTATGGGGCATAGTGAACCTATCTTGTCTAGGGAGGGCAAAGTGCTATATGCACATACAAAGATGTACACAAATGTTGGGGGTCATTACGACCTTATCTTTCAACTTGGTTAAGGCTCTATTCTTCATATTTTTAGGGACTAATTGATCCTTTTTCATTGGGTTATGCATAACATACATGTCTAAGGCTTCCTACACTAGCTTGTTCGTCAACTAGAATTTCCTCATCTTGTTTATGTGCATCAAGGATGGGATGACAAATGTGCTAGATGCCCTTGGATCCTTGTTGGGCTGCAAGGTATTAATGAGGTATCAACATCTCATAAAGTCTAGCTCACGAAGTTTGGTGATAAGCTATCCCTCTGGTCTTGCTTTGTGCTAGACAAGCTGGGGCTCTTTTGTGTTTTGCAAACGCTTTTATTCTCTAGTAAAAAAGTGATAATGTTCCCATAGATTTGTATACTGAATTTTTGCTTCCCACATATATGTCCATTCTCCAAAAGTTCCTCCCACTTCACTAAACCAGTTGGAAGTCTTGTTAATGCATGTTCTAGGGCTAGTTGGGGGATCATGAATTGGAATCACCTAAAGATATCTCAGAGCCACGGTCTCTTTGTGGGTGCCTCGATAACAAGCAAGTTCTCAATATCTATTATTTGCTGACTCCTTCCTACTTGAGAGCTAATTTTTGTTGTCTTAGCCATAATCGATGGTGGTGAATGATGTTTATGGATATGCTAGAAGAATAAAATCACATTAGTATTGCATTAGAGATGATATGAGACCTTCTTCCCCATGTAGTACCAACATGGTATTTGTGATGATAAGTGAGTTAGTAAAGTGATGTAGCATGAATGCGAGTGTATGTTACGAGTTTCATTGATATTCCTAGATGCATACTTGGGATGTGCACTGTACTCAAAGTGCATCTATCCTTGTGCAAGGGAATTTACACAATAGGGTTAGGTGGTTTATTTTAGGTTTTGCTTGTAATTAAACTTAAGGTCTCTAGAGTTCAATCTACTCGGTTTTGGGACTTCTTAGGTACCCATTTCCAAGTAACACTAGGTGGGATTTTACTTGAGTATGTAGTGACCATAGATTTCCACATTTTCTTTTGGTG
>CM035410.1:85261964-85266964 GCA_020310875.1 Ceratopteris richardii
CAAGAGGTAGATTCAACCATCACCAAGGCTACAACAACTACAACAACAATTACAACAATAACTACAATGGCAACTACCAAGGAGGATTCAAATCTAGAAAGGACTACAACAACTATACATAAGAGCAAGATGATTCTCTTTTAATCATGGACATGACTTCAAAACCAGGTACAAATGATGATCACCTATTCTACATTGACTCAGGCTGCTCAAATCATGTGGCTGGCAATGTAGCACTACTCTCTGATCTTGAGGAACCAAAAGGTAAACATCAAGTACAAACAGGTGATGACACCAATCACTCAATAGTTAAAGTTGGAAATGTTAAGACTTATGATGGAAATCAGAACTTGTTGAGTAGGGTACTCTATGTACCAACCATTACCAAAAATTTGATGAGTGTTGGACAGATTGTGGAGAAAGGCTTACAGGTTAGATTCAACCAATTTGGAGCATTTGTGGAGGATCCTAAGCAGGGGTTCAAGAGAATAGTAAAAGGAGAAAAATCAGGTAGACTTTTTACTTTTGAGCTAGAAGACACAAAGAACATTGCACTATACAATTATAAGGATCAAACACTTTCAGAGCTTGAGATTTGGCACAAAAGATTAGGGCATGTAGGAGAAAGAACCTTGAAGCAGATATGCAGGGATCAACGTGTAATTGGAATACCAAATGTTTCCAAACAACACATGATATATAAATGTAGTGCTTGTCAATTTGGGAAGTCTCACAGGTTACCCTTCTCAAGGAAAGGCTACATGCATGAAGATTACCTAGAACTTGTCCATACAGATGTATGGGTACCAAGCAAAGAACCCTCAATCTCAGGATCAAGGTACTATGTATCTTTTATTGATGATTATAGCAGATGGACTGTATTTTACTTCATGAAGCACAAGGATGAAGTATTTAATTGCTTTAAAAAATATCTTGCATTAGTTGAAAATCAGACAGGAAAGAACTTGAAGAGACTAAGGACAGATGGAGGAGGTGAGTACTTCTCCAATGAGTTTGAAGACTTCTTGCAGGACAGAGGCATCAAAAGAGAAATCACCACAAGGTATACTCCTGAACAGAATGGGGTAGCTGAGAGAAGAAATAGGTTGATTGTTGAAACAACTAGGTCTATGTTGAATGAAAAAAAGTTACCTAACTATCTATGGGCAGAGAGTGTTTCTACTGCCACTTACCTCATAAACAGGTTACCTTCTAAGTCCCTTGATGGGATGACACCCTATGAAGCATGGCATGGAAAGAGACCCTCACTAGACCATTGCAGGATATTTGGATGTGTAGCATATGTACACATTCCTTCTCAGATAAGAGATAAGCTAGACCCTAAGGCTGAGAAGTGTATTTTTATTGGATATGATCTGAATAAAAAAGTGTACATGTTTTACAAACCTTCCAATAAGGGATTCACGGTTAGTAGAGATGTTGTCTTTGATGAAAATGATTCTTGGTATGAGAATGAATGTAGGAAGTCTAAACTACCCTATGACTTGGAAGAGGAGCTTCCAAGTCTTGCTAAGGAGGAACCTACTCAGAATGAAGACTCAACTTCAAATGATGAAGATTTCATCAACCTTGAAGAGTTCAAGGCATGGAAGTCCAAGGGCAAAGTCAAAATGAAGAAGCTTGAAGATATACCTGAATCTTCAAATCAATCAATCAGAAGATCACAAAGAGAGAGCAAAAAACCTATCAGATATGGGTATGATACATCTCTTGTTACTAAACACTCTGTTTATCTTGCCAAAGATTTGTCAATTGAAGAACCAGGATCATATCAAGAAGCCATAACTAAGACAAAATGGAAGGAAGCTATGGATGAGGAGATTAAAGCACTCAAGGAAAGTGACACATGGGAGCTAGTACCAAAGAAGGACTCCATGAAGGTAATAGGTTCCAGATGGATCTATAAACTTAAAAGAAATTCTGATGGGTCAATTAACAGGTACAAAGCCAGATTGGTAGCCAAGGGTTTTGTACAAACCCAAGGCATTGACTATGAAGAGACATTCTCACCTGTGGCCAAGATGCCAAAAATCAGAGTGTTGGTAAGTGTAGCTGCACCAAAAAATTGGAACATGTACCAATTGGATCTCAAAAATGCTTTCTTGAATGGATGGATTTCAAAGGAGGTATATATGTCACAACCTCCTAGTTATGAGGACCCTAACAAGGTATCATATGTGTGAAAATTGAATAAAGCTTTATATGGATTAAAGCAGGCACCTAGGGCATGGAATCACAGGTTGACCACTTACCTTCAAGACCAAGGTTTTGTCATAAGCAAGGCAGATACCTCTCTATTCATTAAGAGAAGTAATTCAGAGGTAATATACCTATGTGTTTATGCTGATGAAATTATACTTACAGGTAATGATGTTAACGGAATCAGACAAATCAAGAGCCAGATGATGAACGAGTTCAAGATCAATGATCTTGGTCTACTAAAGTATTTTCTTGGGCTTGAGTTAGTCTATACTAACTCTGGAATATACATTACTCAGAAAAAGTACATACAGGATATGTTGAAGAAGTTTCACTTGCAGGATGCCAAAGTGGCAAGTACTCCAATGGAGGTAAACCTAAAACTAAGTGCCCATGAAGGTGATGAAATTAATGACATTATAGGTTATCAAAGCATGGTGGGTAGCTTGTACTATGCTACCTTAACAAGGATAGACATTGCATATGGAGTTAGTGTGCTAAGTCAGTTTATGCACAAGCCAAGGATACCTCACTTAGAAGCTGCTAAGAGAATATTAAAGTATCTCAAGGGTACACAACATCATGGTTTGTATTTCCCTTACACTTCAGACATTGATATCAAGATCTATTGAGATGCAGATTGGGCAAGATGCAAGGTGTTGGGAAAGATGGATGGATGCTCCAAAAGATTGAGTAGATACTGCTAAACCTGCTTTGTACCAGCCCTCTTTTGCTTCAGAGTTGATGACTAGACCTCCTTAGCTTTCCAATCACATCATAAACTGTCCTATGTACTTTGGAAATGATGTGTGTAATGATTGAATCAAAACAGATAACTTTGGAAGTCACAAACTCAAGAAAAACTTCTATTTATGGCTTGACACCTGCTGAGTATTTTGCTCAGTGTGACCAGCACAGAAGGAATTGGAAAAGTTCCTTTTAGGGATATCTAATTAGCTTAGTAAGCTACCTTTTTCAAGTGGAATGATGTAAAAAGATAAACTATGCTAAGAGAAATCAATTTAGCAAGTTAAGCTATACCCCCGACTTTTTAGGACTGTAGCAGAAAATGACCAGAGATCACCTCGACGTAGATTTCTCCAAATTGGCTGAATAGAATATCTTCAAAACTTTGGCAGCATGTAGAGTACTTCAAGCTAAATCCAAAAAACTTTGAATCACTGAATTTGGTGAAGAATTGACCGAGATATGCCCTTGACAAGTTGACAGACTTTTGAGTAGACTAACAGAGAACTCAGAGATGGACAATGTGAATGTATGTATTAATGAACATTTGTATACAAATCCATTGGCATGAACATCATTGCCAAATGGTGCAGAGAACTGTGGGCTAGAGTGTAGGCCTCACACACACTCAAAAATCAGTAATGATGGGCTCGGGAGTGCTCACTCTTGCCCGCGAATTTTCATGTCCATTTTTATAAGGAATGAGTAAAAATTTGAATTCAAATTCAAACTTTTGGCTCCCTATGATCAAGCTCCTAAATGCTTGGAGATATTCTTTCAATCAAACAACTATTTTTCCACGAATCCTTTTGGTAGGTGATTACAAGAGATTCCAAGTCAATTTGACTTTTACAATGAGATAAAGTGGTAATTAACCACTAGCAATGGTTCCTATGCTTCTTCACATATGTAAGATCTTCAAGATATCTTTCAAGCCAAATGTGTAGGCTTGTGATTTACACCAACAGCTCCCCCTCAAGCCAAACATTTTGGCTTAAGTCTTCAACTTCAATCTTCAAGTATATCCTGCAATCCAATCATGGATTTGAACCTGCAAAGTTTGGTTCCATCCAAAGCTTTAGTCAACAAATCTGCACATTGCATGTTGGTTGAAACATAGGTTAGTTGAATGTCTTTGCTTATCAACTTCTCTCTCACATAATGGTAATGGACCTCTATGTGTTTGGTCCTAGCATGATAAATAGGATTAGCTGCAAGGTGAAGAGAACTTGTATTATCCCCAAAGATTATTGGAGACCTGGTGAATAAACCCAATTCTGTATACAAAAGCTTAATCCATATTACTTCTTGTGTGGCATTAGCTAGTCCTCTATACTCTGCCTCTGTAGAAGACAAAGCAACAGTAGGTTGCTTCTCTGAAGACCATGAAATTGGTTTGTCACCTGCAAAAGAAATATATCCAGAAGTGCTCCTCCTATCATCCTTGCATCCTGCCCAATCTGCATCTGAATAAATTTTGATATCAATATCTGAAGTGTAAGGGAAATACAGACCATGGTTCTGTGTACCCTTGAGATACTTCAAGATTCTCTTGGCAGCCTCTAAGTGAGGTATCCTTGGCTTGTGCATAAATTTACTTAGCACACTAACTCCATATGCAATATCTATCCTTGTTAAGGTAGCATAGTTCAAACTACCCACCATACTTTGATAACCTGTAATGTCTTTGACTTCATCACCTTCATGGGCACCTAGCTTTAGGTTTACCTCCATTGGAGTGCTTGCTACTTTGGCATCCTACAAGTGAAACTTCTTCAACATGTCATGTATATACTTTTTCCGAGTAATATATATCCCTGAATTAGTATAGACTAATTCAAGTCCCAAAAAATATTTCAATAGACTGAGATCATTGATCTTGAACTCCTTCATCATTTGACTTTTGATATATCTGATTCCATTGACATCATTACCTGTAATGATGATTTCATCAACATAAACACAAAGGTATATTACCTCTGAATTACTTCTCTTAATGAACAGAGAAGTATCTGCCTTGCTCATGACAAATC
>CM035410.1:85279464-85284464 GCA_020310875.1 Ceratopteris richardii
TAATACCACATTAGTTTGGTTCTTGTGGTGTTTCACACACCAACAAGTGGTATCAGAGCAGATAAGGTCTTCGAGAAGTAAAGGAGAGCAGATACAAGAAGAATTGAAGAGTTCTTTGTCAAAGAAGGAGGAAGCTGAGGTGTTCAACAACCAAAAGTCATCAGAAGATTGTTTCGAAGTTACTTCCAAGGGTAAAGGTCTACAAAAGGTATCATTCTTTAACCTTACACTTACAGGTTGAAGCAGAAGCAAGGATACCATGGCAGATCATGTGTCCATTGACAAATTGGACAGAGATAACTATCCTGCTTGGGTAATGAGGATGGAGGCCTTACTTATGAGTAAGGACTTAATGGTATATGTGACAGGTGAAGAGGAGAAGCCTAAATTTGAAGATGAAAGTCATCCAAGGAAGGAAGAGCTAGAAGCTTTGAAGCTATGGCAGAAGAGAGATGCAAGTGCAAGAGCTTATATATACAACACTATTACAGATCATTTGTTGCCACATATCAGAGGTTTAGAAACAGCTGAAGATATTTGGAATGCTTTGGAAGACCACTTCCAAAACACCACTAAAGCTAGGAAAGCTAGCTTATGGTCAGAGTTTACTACATTCAAGAAAAAGCAAAATCAGAGTATTAGTGATTATGTCACTAAGATGAAAGACTTGGCAGATAGCCTTGGATCTATTGATGAGGATATTGAAGATCATAGGTTGATAGCACAATTACTTGCAGGTTTAAGAGGTGATGAGAGATGGAAGCCCTTTGTACTTTCAACAGAACTCTCATTAAACCATTATGTGCCAGAATTAAATCAATTACTTGGATTGATGCTCACATTTGAACAAGACTTGAAGTCAGATGGAGACAAAGGTCAAAGTTCTGCAATGTATGTGAAGAACAAAAAGAAAGGAGATAAAGGCAAGGCAAAGGATGAAGAAGAGTCAACAACTCAAGCAAATTATACAAGAGGAAGAGGTTTTGGCAGAGGTAAAGGTCGAGGTAATGGAAGAGGTAGAGGTAATCAGAACAATAACAACAAGACATGTTGGATTTGTGGATTGAGCAATCATCTAGCATATGATTGTTGGCACAATCAACAAGGAGGAAGTCAAAATCAGAACAACAATGGCAGAGGAAGAGGTGGAAGGTTTCAGAATCAGTTTCAAAGAGGAAGACATAATTCAAGAGGAAGTTTTGGTAGAGGTGGTGGAAGAAATTGGAATCAGAACCAATCATACAACACCACATATTACAATTATGCAAATGATACACAGAATGACAACCATACAACATTGATGATGAATTCAATAAGTTCATCAGAGAAGGAGGATCTCAAGGTATTTTATATTGACTCTGGTTGTTCAAATCATTTGTCAGGTAATATAGAATTGTTGTCAGAATTGGAAGAAGGCAATTCAAGTCATACAGTACAAACAGGTGATAATACAAAACATAATGTGCATTCAATTGGAAAAGTGAAGTGCAGGAGTGGAGCTGATTTATTAACAAATGTTTTGTATGTTCCAACAATACCAAAGAATCTAATTAGTGTTGGACAAATAGTGGAAAAAGGTTTTCAAGTCAGATTTACAAATGAAGGGGTATTTGTTGAAGATCCAGAGGATGCATACAAACCCATTGTTTGTGGTAAGAAGGAAGGCAGACTTTTTACTCTCAAAGTACAAGGAAATGTTGGTCAAGCTCTAATCACACATGGTGATGAAGTAATTACAGAGTTAGATCTTTGGCATAAAAGATTGGGACATTTCAATGAAAGAGGAATCAAAACTATGGTGGAGAATCAATCTGTATTGGGACTACCAAATGTGAAGAATCAACATATGATATACAAGTGTGAAGCTTGTCAAATGGGAAAAGCTCATAGACAACCATTTCAGAAGAAAGGTTTCAAGCATGATGGTTTGCTTGAACTCATACATACAGATGTATGGGGGCCAGCAAAAGAAGGTTCAATAAATGGATCTAGGTATTATGTTTTGTTTATTGATGATGCTACAAGGTGGATAACCCTTTATGTTCTAAAGGAAAGATCAGAAGTTTTTGGAGCCTTCAAACATTTTCATACTTATGCAGAAAGAGTTACAGGTCACAAACTCAAGAGGCTAAGGTCTGATGGAGGGGGAGAATACTTCTCTCAAGAGTTTAATGACTATCTTTGGAATGCAGGTATCAAGAGAGAGATAACTTGCAGGTATACACCTCAACATAATGGGGTGGCAGAAAGGAGAAATAGAACATTGGTTGAATTTGCAAGAGCAATGCTAAAGGAAAAGAATTGCCCTAATTATCTTTGGGCTGAGGCTGTAAATACAGCCACATACCTTGTGAATAGGCTACCATGTGGAGTTTTGAATGGTATGACCCCATATGAAGCTTGGTGGGGTAAGAAACCAACACTTGACCATTGTAAAGTGTTTGGGTCAATTGCTTATGCTTATGTGCCATCACAACTCAGACATAAGCTTGAACCAAAGGCAGAAAAATATGTGTTTATTGGGTATGATGAAAAGCAAATGGGTTATAGGCTATGGAGTCCTTTAACTAAACATTTTATTGTTTCCAGAGATGTGACTTTTGATGAACAGAAGAGTTGGTATGCAGATAAAGAATGTGATCTTGAAATATTTGAAGAAGAGATAAGAAGGAGTGCAAGAGGTAAGTCACATATGCAGATAGATGGAGATGAAGAACATATGCAAGCAAGCACATCAAGAGTTGGATCATATAGAAGGAATGAAGATGGACCAATATTTGATGAAGAAGTACATCAAGATATACATGAAGAGTGTGAACCAAGAAGGTCAACCAGAATGAGGAAGCAACCTACAAGGTATTCTTATGATACTTCTTACTTGACTCAGAAAAATTATGCTTACATGGTTAAGGAAGATGAAGAACCTCAAAGCTATGATGAAGCAAAGGGTAAGAGACAATGGGAAGTAGCAATGAAGGAAGAGTTTGATGCTCTTGAAGAGAACAAAACTTGGGAACTTGTCCCAAAGCCTAATGGTAAGAAAGTGATTGGAAATAAATGGGTTTACAAAGTTAAGAAGCATGCAGATGGAACTATAGCCAGGTACAAAGCTAGATTGGTGGTTAAAGGCTATGCTCAAACATTTGGCATAGATTATGATGAGACATTCAGTCCTGTGGCAAAGATGTCAACCATAAGGACAATTATTGCCATTGCAGCATCAAAAGGATGGACATTGAGTCAATTGGACATTAAGAATGCATTTTTGAATGGATATATATCAGATGAGGTTTACATGGAGCAACCTCAAGGGTTTGCAGATCATAAGTTTCCAAATTATGTTTGCAGGTTGAGAAGAGCTCTTTATGGTTTGAAGCAAGCTCCAAGAGCTTGGAATTATAGACTTGTAAAGTATCTTAATGATCTTGGATATCAAAGTTCAAAGGCAGATGCAAGTTTACTTATCAAAAGAACAGATGAAGGTATGATCTACATTTGTATATATGTAGATGATATTATAATTACAGGTACATCAAATGAAGGAATCAAGGAGGTGAAGAAGCTACTTGAGAAGGAATTCAAGATAAGTGATCTAGGAAAATTGTCATATTTTCTTGGAATGGAAATCACTTATGCAGAACATGGTATATATGTATCACAAGAAAGGTATCTCTTGAATCTTCTAAAGAAGTTTAACATGGAGAATTGCAGAGAGGCATCTACACCACTAGAAGTCAATCATAAACTTAGTAGATATGATGGTGCAGAATTCAAAGACATGAGGAAGTATCAATCTTTAGTGGGAAGTTTGATTTATGCAACTCTAACAAGGCCTGATCTTAGTTATGCAGTTGGTGTCCTTTCTCAATTCATGCATTGTCCAAAGGATCCACATTGGGTTGCAGGTCAAAGAGTCCTTAGATATATCAAAGGGACTTTGAAAGAAGGATTGTATTATCCTTTTACATCAGATATAAGATTGAGAGCTTATAGTGATTCAGATTGGGCAGGAAGTCAAGATGACAGAAGGTCTACACATGGCTATATGATATACATTGGAGATAAGCTTGTGAGTTGGTGCTCAAAGAAACAACACACAGTGGCCTTATCATCAACAGAAGCTGAATACAAAGGACTTGTGGAAGCAGCAAAGGAAGTCATATGGATGCAGACGTTATTTAAAAGCTTGGGAATTGATCAAGGTATACCTATCATTTATGGAGATAACATGAGTTCATTATATCTTGCAGCAAATCCTGTGTTTCATGCAAGGACAAAGCACATAGAGATACAGTACCATTTTCTTAGAGAAAAGGTAATGGAGAAAGAGATTGAAGTGGTGTACACTTCTACAAAAGATCAGATTGCAGATATTATGACAAAAAGCTTGGATGGAGTAAAGACAAGTAAGTTCAAGGAGATGGCAGGAATAAAAGAGAAGAAGATTATGTGAAGAAGTCAAAGCATGCTAATTAGTGATTGAGGGGGAGCTGTTGGGGCTTCACTCACTAATTAGGCATGGATATATGAAGACATATGGAGACATATGATGGAGGAAAGAAGAAGTGAAGGAAAGACCTACAGAAAATCAAGCCTAAGTGAAGGGACAATTTCACTATTGTAAATTAGTGCAAAATTAGAATCTAGATTTGTATTTGATCTTTAGAACTTACGAGTTCAAGTCTAGAAGAATGTAAACCATAGGTATATAAGTTAATTTGAGTAAAAAATATGTATAGAGAGAACTCAATTTTGTAATCTGAGTGAGTATAGAAAAGTCGTGTATTTTCTGAGAGAGATGGTGAGAGAAAACTTCTGAGTCTGAGAGAGTTTTCCATGGCTGTGAGCAAAATTAGGCCAAGCCATTTTGTACACATTTTCTCTGATAATCAACACATGTTTGTGTAGAAGGATTGAGTCTAATTCCTCTTGTACATTGAGTTCTAAGTCATTTCATATGACTGTGTATGGTAGTTGACAGTTACGACTTTTCTGGCGCA
>CM035410.1:85299464-85339464 GCA_020310875.1 Ceratopteris richardii
CTTATGAAGCATAGTCAACAACGTTTTGTTTGTACTCTCAGCTAAGCCATTAGCATGAGGATAGTAAGGTGAACTGAATTTATGCAGAATTTGGAAAGTATGCGTTAATACTCGCATTAGATTGTTAGCAAAGTGTGTTCCTTGATCTGTTACAAGTTCCAAAGGTAAGCCATAACGTGGGAATACGTCCTTCATCAGGCATTTTGCCACCAAAACCGTTGTTGCAGACCGTAAGGCCCAAGCTTCGGCCCATGATAGCATAATCTGTGCAAGTCAAGATGTAACGATTGTTGCTGAGAGCCGTAGGTGGGGTAATTGGTCCAATAAAATCAAGACCCCACTTCTGGAAAGGTTCCAAAGGTAATACAGGTTGGAGAGGGAAAAAGTGACGTTGTAAGGGTTGTCCAGTGCGTTGACAATTGTCACACTGCTGCACAAACTGAGTTACATCCTTATAAATGGTAGGCCACCAAAGCCCACTGTGCAGAATTTTCCAGTGCGTAAGATCTGCTGCGAAATGTCCATCGGAGGGTATTGAATGTGCCAGAGCAATAACTGAGTTTACTTCATGTGGGGGAATACAGCGAAGCAAAGCACCAGAATGATCCATATAGTACAACTGTCCGATAATCAACCGGAATCTGCGACTATATACTGCAATTTTTCGGTGCATCGCAGGAGGAGTATGAGTAGGGAGACATCCATCCGTTAGGAAAGTTAATAACGTATCATAGTAGGTAGGCGGCATAGGAAGTTCTGCAGGTTCATCACATTCGAACTCAGTAGCATAAATTGCTGGTGTGGTGTCATCAACAACCACCGGAGCTTCAACGGATTCTAGTCGAGAAAGAAAATCTGCTAATGCATGTGCTGTGCCTGGTCGATGAATCACGTCGTAATCAAATTCTTGTAATAGCAAAATCCATCGGGCCAAGCGACCACCTAGATGCTGTTGCCGGACCAGATACACCAGCGCAACATGATCCACATGAAAGGTAAATTTTCGACCTAGCAGATAATGCCGGAATTTCTTCACCGAATACACCAATCTGAGACATTCACGTTCGGTCACTGAGTAATTCCTTTCTGCAGGAGCGAGTCTTCGACTTGCATAGTAGACGGGCCGGAACCATTTATCTGTTTGCTGCATTAAAATTTTGCCAATGGCAATATCTGAAGCATCTACAAAAACATGAAAGAAGCGTTCCCAATCCGGAGGTTGTAGAATTGGAGCCTGCGTCAATAATTCTTTTAGTCACTCGAATGCAGTTTAACATTCCGGAGTTCATTGGAACTGTTGTGGAGTACTCGTCATTAGCCGATTAAGTGGCGTTGCTAAATGGGCAAGCCACCGTAGATGTCGACCATACCACCGGATTTGACCCAGGAACCGCATCACTTCTTTCGGCGTGGTAGGCACGGGTGCTTCCAATATTGCCACAACTTTGTCTGGATCAACTTGTATGCCTTGTGCAGATATAATATGTCCAAGAGTTTACCACAGGAAACTGCAAATACTGATTTCGTCGGGTTCAGGTAGAGTCGGTATTCACGACATTTCTCAAAACAACACCGTAAATGATACAAGTGTGCTACAATCTTGCCGAATAAAGAGAAGTCATCTAAATAGACTTGCATAAAAGAAGTGAGGTAGGGTGAGAAGATTTCCTGCATATAGTGTTGAAAGGTGCTGGGAGCATTCCTTAATCCAAACCACATAACCGTGCAAGCATAAACACCCCAATTCGTAATAAACATTGTTTTCGGTATGTCTTGCTCGGCCATTCATACTTGGTTATAACCATTGTACCCGTCCAAAAAGGAGTACATTTCATGTCCGGCCACTCTGTCAAGCATTGTGTCGAGAAACGGAAGCGAAAATGGATCTGGTACCGTGGCCGCATTCAATTTTCGGTAATCCACACAGATTCGAAGCTGTTTATTCTTCTTTGGAACAATCACAATCGGAGATATCCATTCCGCGTGTTCGATTGGTATGATGAATCCGACCCTTAGTAACCGATCGAGCTCTGCCTTGACCTGCGCTCCATAGTTAGGATTCATCCGGTAGCTGGATTGTTTAATGGGCTTCGCCTCAGGTTTGAGCACGACCCGATGCTGATAGATTCGAGGATCCAGACCTTTCATATCACGATAGTCCCATGCAAAAACATTAGAATACTCACGCAATAGTCGGATCAAATCTGCTTGAAATGCCTCGGCCAATCCGGCCTTGATCTTAACCGGTCGCGGGTTAACTTCATCCCCTAAATTGTATGTAACTAACTAATCTTTTGGAACATAGAATTGCCGAGGTTTCACCAAATCGTCTGCTGACTCTAAAAGTTGCTGCAGAGTAGCTCCATCTATAGCAGCATTTTCATCTTTTTCTTCATCTCCGGTCACAGGGACAACCATACAGGCTGCCGAACTCTAGTTGTCTGCTACAGATTGCAGATCTACAATCCCTAAGGAGATCAAATCTTTATTGTTCTTCAAAAATACTTCTTCTTCGTCGTCGGATAAGCCATCCAGCATGTGGACCGGCTCTGCTACATAAGGTCTGGCATGAAGTTCGCAAGGCTGAATGGCATCCAATTTGACAATGTATTTACAGTGATTATCCTTAAAAGTCAAATCCTGTGCGGACCAATCCTGTATGACCTTAGCCTGTTTTAACCAGGGTCGACCAAAAAGAAGATTATAATCAAGATTGGACTCCGATAGTTCTAAGACGACAAAATTCATCTTAAACGTGGTGCCCTGCAAAGTGATTAGGATATTCCTTACGATTCCCACTGGATGGACTCAGGACGGGTCTACCATTCTGACAAAGAATTGCACAGGCTCGATTTGCGTCCACCCCAACATTTTGCAAAGAGCTGCAGTCGCTATGTTTACACCAGATCCACCATCAATTAGTACTTGAGTAATCTTGTGATTTTTGTACCATACCGTAATTAAGGGGACCAAATGATCCACCGTAGAGTCATTATCCGGTTGGATCGTTGTTGTGGCAGGAGTACTGGGAGATCCAGGACTAATCTGTTATTGAAATTGCTGTGGAACTCCCAGCACTAATGCAAGTAACTGTCCTAGAGGGAGAGTAATAGATGCCTGAGATAAAAGTTCCCATACTTGATCTGCTTGCAGCATACTTTTCGCCGAGTCTAAAGTCGATGCCATTGTTTTTGGGTCAGTATTTAATTTATTCGGTTGTGCCTTTGGCAAAGGGACCTCTATCACCGGAATTGGGTCGGGTAACACGGTTGGTTCTTCAGCGGTCCATTGACTAGCCTTTGTATACATACGTTGTTGCTCACGAATACCTGGTTCAAACACCTCAGCGGCTGGTTGCAGCTACTTACCGGATCTGGTCTGAACGACAACCGCTTGTGATTCCACGAGTGAGATATAGACCATATTGGTCATCGGGTCCTGATGCTCTTTCTTTCTTTTATCATATTCGGTTGCATCCTTGTAGTATCTCAGAATGTGACCAAGCTCACCGCAAAAGTGACATCGAGGTGGCAGCAGAGACGTACCTTTCGTTGATGGGCCTGGTTGCCATCGGTTTGTATTGAAGTTGTTATTTTGTTGTCCCCGATAATTTCGGTATCCTTGTGGTTGGTTGTTTCGCATCTGAGGTGGTACATAGTGGGTGGCCGGCTGCCGTGGTTCTTGGATAATAGCATTTATTGCTGCTCGTCCCTGCACCTTGGCATTATACACGCAATTTTCGGTGGAATGTCCGGTGGTATTGCAGATAGCACAATACATCTGGTTCAGGGCATAGGTGGCACTAGTGTGTCACGGATTTTTGCATCTAGTGCAATACATTTGTTTATCCGGGTCCTCTATAATGTTCTTGGTAACCTTGAGCCAATCCAAATCTTCAGTGAATCCTCCAACCTTGTGTTCGAGTTGCAGGGCCATCCCGATGACAGCATCTAGTGTCATAAGCACCCACACAACGGATGATCAAAATTTGCCTTAATTGAGGAATTAAACCGTTAATAAACCATTGGGTTATCACATCATCCGGTAGATTAGCATGTGCCGGAGGTAATTGTCTGAGATGAGTTCTAAATAATGTAGCGTACTCCTGAACGGTTTGGTGCGGCTTCTGTCTATTGTTCTGCAAGTAATCGAAAATTTCGGCAAGGTTCTTCTTCAGCCGGAACCTCTGCAGAAATGCATCCCTTACTGCCTCATAGGTAACGAAGTGGTTGAAATCGTACTCTGTGAGCCACCTTGCTGCTTCATTAACTAATGTTGACTAGAAGACGATGGCCTTGTATGCCCGATTGGGTGGATGGTTTAGCACTGCATAACTTATTTCAAAGGTGCGTACATGGGCATCAGGATCGTCACCTAGAAATCCACCGAACTTGGTATAAGTTACCCCTGTCGGGACCGGACGAAGTGGAAGTAGCTGTTGTTGTTGCTGCTATTGTTGCTGCTGCTGTTGTTGACCACTCATGGTGCTAGTAGTGGTATTGTGGTTGTCTCCTGAGTTTTGGAGAGGTGTTTTCTGTCCTTCGGAGTCTGTATGGTCAGACTGCTCACCTTTCGGCGTGAAAATAGTGTTCAATCGCCTATGGCTTTCCAAATCTAAGAGCCTATCCTCAGCTTGGATATTCCAGGTAGGCAAATTTACCCCGAACGGTGGTGTCCGAAATGAAGATTCACCGGGAGTATCACACCTTCATCGGAAAACTGTAAATTCCCTGCAACTGGAACCGAACTATCATCGGAATTTGTCGAACTTTCCCCAAAATAGGGTATTCTTTCACCAACAATGATCTCTCTAGGCAACACAACTTTATCCTCGGAAAGATTTGAATCCTGACCCGACAGTGGGTCAACCGCACACTGCGTTCCTGTACACTCCGAAGTTACTGTGCCTTCGGCAGCCTGCACCGAAATTTCACTGGAATTTATCAGAATTTCCTCACGTGTCACCGGAATGATACCGGAATCGCTGCTAACTGGCTCTGATCCTTCGATTACTGGGCTTAATGAGCCTATCCTTCTGCCTCCTGGGGGTGACCCTAATAGATTCGGTACCCCCCAGGGGTGTTGGTCACTTCTATATTTCGGGTACGACTTGCCGGACCGAGTAACCGGCATATATCCCCTCTGCACCACTTGCGTACTGTTCCACCTTACTGTTGATTCACTTTCTTTGGCCACTTTCCCACAACCAATTTGCAACAATCTGTTGCCACCTTCCCACAGACGGCGCTAGTGTTAAAATGCTCTTTTACAGTATAGGCATTTAAAGTTCTATCTCGGGTTCTTGGGAGTGGTAGGGGTCTGATAAAATAGAGGCCCTGTAACTTGATTTTCCCAGTTAATTATTCCAAGTTGCAATACGGTAACGCTCACAACTCTACTTATCACGAATCACTAACGCAGAATTCTATTTACTTCTTTCACCGACTGACTGTCTTGCTCAGATTAATACCCGTCACAGTACGTAACGTAGAAGTTATTCTCTTCCATTATACAGACTTATTATCACATTTAATCTTATGGTGCTAATCACAACTTAATGTAATTAAATAGGGACCAGAACGATAATACTCAGAATTGAAGAAATTGCGCTACGGCAACTCCACAACCGCAATCGCCTAGACAGACAGTCTGGCGATACTCTGCGTCGTCACCAGAGTGTCCTTTCATTAGTTGATAAAGTGATACAACTCTTCGTAGCGACCTTTCGGTTCGTGCAGAATACGAAAAATAGGAATTACAATGTAGGAAATTACAATATGCCATCCGACAGCTTGCATTCCTCCTTAGCAAGACTTGGAAACTCCTCCTCCAAGTCATATGGTAGTTTAAACTTCCTGCATTCATTCTCATACCAAGAATCATTTTCATCAAAGACAACATCTCTACTAACCATGAATCCCTTATTTGAAGGGTTGTAGAACCTGTACCCTTTCTGATTTAGATCATATCCAATAAAGATACATTTCTCACGCTTAGGGTCTAGCTTACCTCTTATCTGAGAAGGAATGTGTACATATGCTACACATCCGAATATCCTGCAATGATCAAGTGAGGGTCTCTTACCATGCCATGCTTCATAAGGAGTCATCCCATCAAGTGACTTAGATGGTAACCTATTTATGAGGTAAGTGGCAGTAGATACACTTTCTGCCCATAGGTAGTTAGGTAATTTCTTTTCATTCAACATTGACCTAGCTGTTTCAACAATCAATCTACTTCTTCTGTCAGCTACCCCATTCTGTTCAGGAGTATACCTTGTGGTGATTTCTCTCTTGATTCCTCTGTCCTGCAAGAATGCTTCAAACTCATTGGAGAAGTACTCACCTCCTCCATCTGACCTTAGCCTCTTTAGGTTTCTTCCTGTCTGATTCTCAACAAGTGCAAGATATTTTTTAAAACAATTGAACACTTCATCTTTGTGCTTCATAAAGTAAAATACAGTCCGCCTGCTATAATCATCAATAAAAGATACATAGTACCTTGATCCTGAGATTGAGGGGTCTTTGCTTGGTCCCCATACATCTGTATGGACAAGCTCTAGGTAGTCCTCATGCATGTAGCCTTTCCTTGAGAATGGTAACCTGTGAGACTTTCCAAACTGACAAGCACCACACTTGTAGACTATATGTTTCTTGGATACATTAGGTATCCCAAGCACACATTGGTCCCTGCATATTTGCTTCAAGGTTCTTTCACCTAGATGGAGACAAAGGACAAAGTTCAGCGATGTACATGAAGAACAAGAAGAAAGACAAAGGTAAACCAAAAGACGAAGAAGAGTCGAGCTCTGAGGCCTATTACACAAGAGGTAAAGGCACTGGCAGAGGAAGAGAAAGAGGTTTTGGAAGAGGAAGAAGTAGCCAGAATACCAACAAGAAGGCCTGCTGGATTTGTGGATTAAGTAATCATCTGGCTCATGACTGTTGGCACAATCAACAAGGATCAAATCAAAATCAAAACAGTAATAGCAGAACTAGGAGTGAAAGATATCAAAGAGGCAGACAAGGCCAAAGAGGCGGTTATGGTAGAGGTGGAGCGAGAAGTTGGGGACAGAATCAATCCTACACCAACTACGCAAATGACACGCAGAATGAAAGTCATACATCGTTGATGATGAACTCTATCAGCACACCAGAAAATGAAGACCTAAAGGTATTTTACATTGATTCTGGATGTTCTAATCACTTGTCAGGAAATATAGAACTGATGTCAGAACTAGAAAAAGGTAGTTCTAGTCACACTGTTCAAACAGGTGACAATACCAGACATAGCGTACATTCAATTGGAAAGGTGAAATGCAAGAGTGGAGCAGATTTGCTAACCAATTTTTTGTATGTTCCAACCATACCGAAAAATTTGATCAGTGTGGGACAGATAGTTGAAAAAGGTTTTCAGGTCAGATTTACAAACAAAGGAGTATTTGTAGAAGATCCTGAGAATGGATATAATCAGATCGTTTTTGGAAAGAAAGAAGGAAGACTCTTTACTTTAAGAGTACAAGGGAACATTGGCCAAGCGTTGCTCACACATGGAGAAAAGATAATTACAGAACTTGATCTATGGCATAAGAGATTGGGTCATTTCAATGAAAAAGGAATTAAAGCTATGATAGCGAACCAGTCAGTACTGGGATTACCAAATGTAAAGAACCAATATATGATTCATAAGTGCGAAGCATGTCAGATGGGAAAAGCCCACAGGTTACCTTTCCAGAAGAAAGGATTCAAACATGATGGAGTACTCGAGCTTATTCATACAGATGTATGGGGGCCAACGAAAGAAGGATCAATCAGTGGATCGAGGTACTATGTCTTATTCATTGATGATGCAACAAGGTGGATAACTCTTTATGTCTTGAAAGAGAAAACAGAAGTGTTTGGAGCTTTCATGCATTTTCATGCATATGCTGAAAGACTTACCGGACGAAAACTTAAAAGACTGAGGTCTGATGGAGGGGGAGAATACTTCTCCCGAGAATTCAATGACTATCTTTGGAACGCAGGTATTAAGAGAGAAATAACCTGCAGATATACACCACAACAAAATGGAGTAGCAGAAAGAAGGAACCGAGTTCTAGTTGAATTTGCACGAGCTATGTGTTGGCATATAAAGCAATAAAGGAGTCATGCACAATACGGCAACAAGGCCAGATCATTTTTTCCCATAGATTATGTACAACCCAAGTGATTTTAATCACTACACAAACATTGTAAATCCCGTTTTTGGTAGATTAGACTCCATTTTGTGCAAGCCGAGGAGTCCTCGAGCTTGAGGAGTATTAGAAGTACCATCGTACCAAATTTCATAATTTTTAGACTTCGTTTGAGCCCTCAAATAAGCCCTGGAACCTAATTTTTAACTAGGCCGGACACTAGGTCTGGACAGGGCCAAAAGCTAGTCAAAAACTATAAAAAGAGCTAGAGAGCTCATTTTTGAGGTTGGATTGTAATTGAAACGAACTTGTAAGAGCATCTTGAAAGTAATCTAAAAGCTCCATTGATCCTCACTCTTTGTCTTGCCGTGTGTGCGCGTGTGTGTGTATGTGTGTGCATGTTAGAGTACTTCTCACTCACGCACTTGTGCCGCCACTTGCTCGAGGTCTTCATACCATCCTCACGTCTTCCCGGATTGACATTAAAGGAGGTGCTACTCATCATTGAGCTACACCAAATTTTGGCGCCGTTGCCGGGGATCGAGCTTTGAGGACGAGCGTGTGATGGTAAGACGTAGAGTTGACGCGTTGGAGTTGTAGGTATTTTCTTCACTCTCATCGATTTTCTTTTACTTTCTTCACCATCATCATCATCACCATCTCCCACGTCCATCTCCATCATCGCGAAAATTTCAGTTTTTTGACTATATCCCCACCTCCACCTCATTTCCCTCATTTCACTTGTGAGAGAGAGCGAGAGAGCGAACTTGCATGTGCTGTTTTTGCATGTTTTCTAAGCTATTTTGCAGGTTTTTTGCTGTACCATCATCCCCAGCAGTGTGCGCAGGTACGACAGGCTCTGCACAAGTCCCGGGACGACAGCCTCTGTCTATCGCGACAGACAGAAAATCTTAACATTTTGTGAATGCATGTTTATCATTGTAACCTACACCTTGAGGGCACTCTAGATCACTAGAAGTTTTTCAAAAATTTTCATTTTTTCCGTCTATCGCGACAGACACTGTCTATCGCGACAGACACTGTCTATCGCGACAGACAGAAATCCGCGACAGATACCGTCTATCGCGACAGACACCGTCTATCGCGACAGACAGAAATCCGCGACAGATACCGTCTATCGCGACAGACACCGTCTATCGCGACAGACAGAAATCCGCGACAGATACCGTCTATCGCGACAGACACCGTCTATCGCGACAGACAGAAATCCACGACAGATACCGTCTATCGCGACAGACACCGTCTATCGCGACAGACAGAAATCCGCGACAGATACCGTCTATCGCGACAGACACCGTCTATCGCGACAGACAGAAATCCGCGACAGATACCGTCTATCGCGACAGACACCGTCTATCGCGACAGACAGAAATCCGCGACAGATACCGTCTATCGCGACAGACAGAAATCCGCGACAGATACCGTCTATCGCGACAGACACCGTCTATCGCGACAGACAGAAATCCACGACAGATACCGTCTATCGCGACAGACACCGTCTATCGCGACAGACCGAATTTCACGACAGACAGCGTCTATCGCGACAGACACCGTCTATCGCGACAGACAGAAATCCACGATAGACACTGTCTATCGCGACAGACACCGTCTATCGCGACAGACAGCCCCCACGATAGATTGTGTCTATCGCGACAGACACCGTCTATCGCGATAGACAGGCATTTTCGGCAAAAAATTAAGGAGTGAATTTTTGGAAATTTAGGCTAAATTTTGGGCATATTTGCACTTTCATGTACTCATCTACTTACGAAGGCCTTAGAAAATGCATTAAAACCCCCGAAAGGTTCTGTTTGTCTAGTTAACCCCCTAAACCCTGAACGGTCATAACTTTTTCATACGAAATCCATTTTCTGAGCTCTAGGGCTTGTCGGAAAGCTCGTGACATATACTACACGCCCTCAACTGTTTTTTATAAGAATAACGCGTTGATTTTCAAATAGGATATTTGGAAGTTGACACACTGAGGGGTAGGAACACCAAGGGAGCTCTAGAGTAAATTTCTAACAATGCAAAAGGGGGAACAAGGGTCATTAACAAAGTGTCTGAAATAAATTGTCTGTCAATTGAAAGATCTACTTGGAGCTAATCTTGGGATTTATGCAGGCCTATTGAGAAACAATTGAGAGCATCCAAGCAAGGGTGTTGCGCACGCTTGAGAATCAACTTCTCGAGCACTAAAGAGCAAGGTTCGGCAACAAAGGTCGGAATATTCTCAACTCCTCTTCGTCAATTCCTAGCTTAGGCTAAGAACGATTAGAAGTAGGAGTAAGTCAGGGCGACGATAGGCCACTATCAAGTTGAAGACTACCTAAAAACTCAAGTTCAAGCTAAAAACTTAATCTCTGTACTGTCGACAACATAAAGGAAAAGAACCTAATGTGGAACGATCAACCTGAAAGTACGAAGAACATTCAAGTACTCCGGACGACGTAATAGCAGATAAGACTTTAAACACGAGGAATAACTAAAAAGAATCAAGTGACTGGTACCAATTGATCGGCAACGAGGTTGTACCCTGAAAAAAAAGGTTTGGGCTAATCCGTTGGGCATATGAACCTTAGATCAGGACGACACCTAGTAAGAGAGAGACAAAGCCTTAGGTCTTCAGAGGCTAGTGTCAATCACACTGCAAGGTCTTGGGCTCAACAGTTGAGTCACCACTCTCATTACCCTAGCTCTGATACCAGTGAATCAGAGATGTCTCAAGGCATGGACAGACCTACGGGAAGTTCAGGTGTGCCTTACCTGTACAGGGTAGAAGGCCCTTACAAAACGCAGCTGGAGTATCTTAGGACCAACCGACTAGGTGCTAGCATCTATGAGGATGGCCTAGGAAGATCCGTGGTCCAGATTAAAAACCCTGACCAATCCATAGGACTAGAGCACCCAGCTGTCAAGTTTGAAAACGGTGCATACCTGGACAAGGAAGGAACTATATATGTAGTCACTAGTCACCCTGATAGGACAGATGACTTTGGGAATGTAATCTCAGAAGCGGACTTAGGTGACCTGGAACAAGGGAACATGGGTGCGGAACCTAGAACCCCTCGAGGTAAATCAGTTCTCACTAGAATTATCACGCCTGAGTGGGTCCCCCAAGATAACAAGTGCATAGATTTGCTTCTCAATCGAGAAACGGACGAAGCATTTTGGAGATATAAACCGGATCACCCAACTGATATAGGAACAATCATGATCTATGAGTTTAAGGATCCAGATAGCCCAGGTAGAGTGACCTACTTAGACCACACTTCGGAGAGGATCTTTGTGGTGACAGAAAATGATAGGCATGCCTACACTTGGAAGGGCGAATTTATTTTCCCCCAACCAAGATCAAATGTATCCTATGGTCACCCTGGGGCTGGAACTTCCCAAGCTCATGGTACGCAAAGAGACAGAAGTAGAGATAGACCGGAAGTAAGTTTTGCCAACCCAGTGGGCAGAGAAAGAACGAGAACCGAGACGAATAGGGTAGAACCCGAGATGCATAGAGCCCACAGGAACCAAAGAAATGTAGATGGATTCCCTCTGCCGAGACCTAGGGAGCACACAAGAACTTTGAGACCCACCCAGCTAGTTAAGTCCATGAAGAATTACTTTGACGGCACAGGAGATCCCTATGATCATGTGGCGGAGTTCAAGCAAGTCTTGAGAGCCGAACAAGTTGAGGATCTATTCACGCAGTACAATGCCTTCGGTCTAACCCTGAGGAATACGGCACTTACATGGTTTCAGCCATTAGATGAGCGCCAGTTCAGGAGCATAGACCAACTCCTAGAAGCATTTATTATTGAGTTCTCCAAGAGTGGCATAAGGCACAACACCTCCTCACTGATTCACAGCTTCAAACAAACCCCTCAAGAGACTGTGAGACTTGCAGGAAGAAGATTTAGACAATATCTTGAAAGGTGCCCTATTTCGGAGATACCCACATCTGCTAAACAAGTAGCATTATTCCTTGACGGATTGTTGAGTCCAAAATTGAGATCCTATGTGTATCTGAAAGACCCTAGGACTATAGAAGAGTGTGTACGAATGTGCATCGACATTGAAGATAACCTAGGAGAAGAACTAGAGCTTTCCAAAATCTACAAAGATTCAGATGGTGCATCTAGTCACTCTTCCACACAATCACATCAATTGAGGAACTCGCAGAGAAAGTGGCCCAGAAATTAGGAGTAACTAGCAAACAAATTCCAAGGTTTGCTCCTATAAAAAGGTGCTATACATGCGGTGGTGACCATATGGCAAACGTCTGTCCCATTATGGCTCAACCCCAAGTAAACCCTAGTAGCCAGTACTGCACCATAGAACGGAGATACACCAATCACACCGCACAAGATTGCCCATACAACAAGCAGGCGGTTAGGCAACCCTACCCTCAGCCCTACCAACAAGGCAGATACCAGAACCAGTACCCTCCACAACCATATGGCAGGCCACAACAAAATTTCCAACCTCAATATCAAAACCAACAAAGGCCTCAGCCTGTGCTAGCACAACAACCCCCAGCCCCAGCTAATGTGATTCCAGTAAAGTATACTGCTGCAGAAGAGAACCTGAATAGAGCTATAGTCCCTGTAACATCCTTGCTTTCTGAAAGTGACCCGAGTGACCATAGCTTTGATTCTACACATGTGGATAGTCCCCAGGCTTACTACATGCAGTCTCCAGAACATGGTGAGTCCTATTATAGCGAAGAGACAAACGAACCTAGTTGGGAATCAGAGTACACGAACGTCATGTATGCAAACCCCAATCCTAGGCCTCAATCTAGGCAAGTAAGACCTCCATTCCCAAGAGGACCGTGCTACAGATGCCAAGGAGATCATCTCATTCGTGATTGTCCCTTGCCTCCGCCCACACAACCTCAGTCCTTGACTATCCAAGGCTTTTGCCAAGACTGCGGAAAAGAGCATCTCTTACGAGATTGCCCAAAGAACCCCAATAGCATGCCAAAAATCACCCCTATCAACGTTGTTGGGTTAGTGGTAGACTCCTCAGGAAGTGTCACTTCCACTGCACCAGTACAGGTAGTCACTAGGGCTCAGGCATTGCAGCAAAACCAAGGGGTAGGCCAGGAAAAGAGCCCAGATGCTAGCGATACTGAGAGCCAAAATAAAAAGAGAACAAGAGCTTGGAGAGATAGCCGCGAACGCATGAAAAGGCAATGGGCAAAGAAGATGAGTGAACTTGAGGAAAGTCTACGAGAAACCAAGGCTAAAATCATAGAGATCACATCTCAACCGCACTCTCACACATTCCCACCGCTACCATCCCCATCACCCTCCATCCCTTCACCCTCGAAGACACCCTACGTAACCCACCCACCACCCCAAACATGATCAGTATTAGCTGATCCCACTCCCGAAGACATAGACATGATGCTTAAAGCATATCAGGCCAGAATCCAAGAAGGGCCAAACGTCACGAATCATGACAAGTGCTATCCTAGAGCTGACCTAGAGATAGAAAGAACCAAACTATGCGCGAAAATGGTCGCATTGGCTCAGACTATGTTTGAAGCCAGTCGCCTTTTCAATTACTCAGGCTCAGCCAAAACGCAATTACACTTGGATGGATTCCTAGAAAAGTTAGAGAGGATAATTGCAAGATCTGCCAAGGAAGAAAAAAATCAAGAGGGAGAGAAAGCAAGCAATAACATGAACCATCCCCCATCGGAAGTTTATGTGGCCAATTCCACTAAACCTTACAACTTCCCATCCTTAGAAAGAATAGAGAGGCCAATAGCACAGCCAGAAAAGGAACCTACCCCTCAAAGAAAGGAAAGGGCAAGAGAATGGATAAGCCAGCCTCTTCAGGAAGCCCGTGGGCCTCCTCAAGAAGCTTATCTTCCCCCCCAAAAGGCAGATGAGCCTCCCTCGGAAGCTCAAGTACCTCCACAGGTTGCCTACATTCCTTCTCAGGGAGTGTATGAGCCTGTTCGGAAAAGTAATAGAATAAGTAATCCTCCCCAAGAAGCTTGTGCTCCAGTCATTTGCGAGAACGAGGAGAGAGCCAACAATAGAATCAGCCCTCCTACACAGGTTGCTTATGCGCCCAATTCTACGGAGCCAGACACTTCTTCTTCTATGAATCGGTTTGCACCAGACTTCCTACGAGAGATTCAAGAAGACAACTGGGATAACGAAAGCGAGGTCGCCCCTCCTTTTGAACTTGTGGACGATGCACACGACCAATTCCCACAAGACATCCCATCTATTTACGGGGAGCATGAGAGTGTTCAGTCTCACGAGAGATTAGACTTCGAGTCTAATTCCATACAAAAGCTACCCCACTTCACAGGCCCATGGGAAGCAAAGTCCACATGTATGAGAGCACCCACAGTCATGGTAAGGAACGACGATTCAGTCATACCTAGGAACACGGAGATAGTAAAGAACACCAAAGTACAGCGCGATCTCACTTTGGAAGAACTGCCCAAGGACAGACCAAAAGTGCGGAAATATGTAGCTAGTCAAGTAACTGAAATTGCAAAACCTCATTCCCGGGTAGGATCCCATAGGACAGTGCCAGAAATTCCCTTGGATAAGATAGGAGATATGTGCGAAGGTGAAGAAGGGAACACCTACCTTCCCATCACCTACCAGGAGTACACCACCAAAGCGATTTTGGACTCAGGTGCAGGAGTTGCAATTGCCACAACCTCCTTATGGAAACGTTGGGGCAAGCCGGCACTCAGGCCGACGAGAATGAAATTGCAGATGGCCGATGGTCACATAGAGAGACCCCTAGGATTGCTAGAAGGGATAACTCTCACCACTTGTGGTGTCGAGTTTGAACATAGCTTTGCTATATGTGACTTCAGCAAAAATCATGCCTATGAGATGATTTTGGGAAGACCATTTATGCGACAATTGCAAGTAGTACAGGATTGGGGAACCAACTCCTTGTATTTGCAACACTTGGGTGTTACGACCAAAGTCAATCTCAAGGATTATTCTCATAGAGATGTCCCTCCTATCCAGTGGAATCCCATCCATAGAGCTAAAGATGACACAGAATCGGTGCATTCCATAGGGTCTGGATCCTCATGGATGCATGAAGACACCCACTTATGGATGTGCAAGGTAGCAGTAGAAGAAGAGAAGAGAGAGAAAGCCAGAGAGGTAGGTGTGAAAGAAACCCATAGATCAATCCAAGACCCAGCCTATGCACCTGTAGTTTTTCCAGACGAAGAATTTGAACCTCACGGTTGGGCAGAAATCTTAGCAACAATGGACGTAGCCATCAACGAAGAACAATGGACACCTCACTGTGATGAGGATGGCTATGATATTTCAGTCTTCTCCATAGAGCCAATCATGGGAGAGGCAGTTCTAGAAGAATGCGAACCTAGCCCTGATGCATTTGAGGATGCAAGTGACTCCGATCTAGAGTCAATCATTATGGACCCACCATTTGCATCAGATGAAGAATACTTCCATGAGGTAGAATTTCAAACCCAGAGGCATGGAGAGCTGACAAATGACGTAAGATTAGCAACACATGTGACCCCTAAGGAAGAAGGAAAGAAACGAAAGAAGAGAGAAGCCTTACCAGAAGAGGAAGAATCTTTGTTTGAGGTCCCAGAAAATTTTAAGAAGTATGAGATAGATGACAGGAGAGTCATGATTAGAATGCCCAAACGAGAGGCACAATCAGGAGAGGCCTATGATAACAAAGAAACCACCAAGAAAATAGTAGTGGCCATAGAAGAAGGAGAGGAGAGATGCACGTATATAGGCCATGACCTGACAGAAGAAGAAGAGCATGAATTGATTGCCTTGCTAAGAGAATACAGAGATGTATTCGCTTGGAGTTACAAGGATTTGAAAGGGGTTGACCCAGACATATGCTCACACACTATTCCCATGACCTCAGATGCTAAACCCTCGAAGCAAAAGCCTTATACATATAATGATAATTACGCTGCTAAGATCAAGGAGGAGATAGATAGACTGGTCGAAGCTGGATTTATCTATGAAATTGAGCACACTGAATGGGTATCCCCCATCGTAGTGGTGCCCAAGAAGAATGGCAAGCTGCGTGTGTGCATTAACTTGAAAAAGGTTAATGCCGCCACGATTCGAGATAACTATCCGCTTCCCATCACAGAACATCTCTTAGAAAGAGTGGCAGGCAAGGAAGTGTACAGCTTCCTTGATGGATTTTCTGGCTACAATCAAGTAGCCATAGCTCCAGAGGATCAGCATAAGACAGCTTTTGCCACAGAATGGGGCATTTTTGCTTTTAGAGTAATGCCATTTGGGCTTACCAATGCGCCAGCTACCTTCCAGAGGCTGATGTGCCATGTGTTTAAGGAGTTCCTGAGGAAGAGTTTAGAAGTCTATGTTGATGATCTCTGTGCTCATTCCAATGTTAGACAAACCCATATTCCTGAACTCAGACAAATCTTTGACAAATGTAGAGAATACCAGGCCTGCCTGAACCCAGAAAAGTGCGTTTTTATGGTCAGGCAAGGCAAGATTCTAGGACACATAGTGTCAAAGAATGGCATATCTACAGACGAAGAAAAAGTGAGAGCCATAGCAGAGCTACCGAGGCCAAAGAATGTCAAGGAAGTACAAGCTTTCATGGGGCATTGTGGTTATTATCGACGATTTATACACATGTATGCTGTCATTGCAAAGCCCATGTACGGACTTCTGACAAACTTTGAGTGGACGGATGAATGTGAGAATTCCTTCCAAGAGCTTAAACGAAGATTATGTTCAGCAGCGATCTTGACCACACCAGATTGGAATAAGCCATTCCATGTTCATGTTGATGCGTCCAATTATGCCATTGGATGTGTGCTTGCACAACCTACTGGTGAAGGTAATATGGATCTTCCAATTGCCTATGCCAGTAGACAATTGAATGCGGCTGAACGGAATTACACCACTACAGAGCGCGAAGGATTAGGCATGGTATATGCAGTCAAGAAATTTAGACACTATTTGCTTGCAAATAAGTTTAAATTTTTTACTGATCATCAGGCATTGTTATACCTAGTAAACAAGCCATGCAATACGGGAAGATTAGTAAGATGGTTTCTCTTGCTAATGGAATATGATTTTGAGGTCGTGGTAAGAAAAGGGAGGACTCACTTGAGAGCAGATCATCTCTCTAGACTCACGTCTGGAGAAGCCCCACAAGGAGTATCAGATGACCTTCCTGATGCTTACCTATTTAATTTGGAGGTGGTGCCGCAGTGGGCTAAGCCTTTGGTACCAGTCTTGACATACGGGCCTAACCATCCAGTGGTAAACACACGGAATAGAGAGGTTGTAAAAGCCCAAAAGTATCACATCATGGCCGGAAGCATGTACAAGCACACAGATCAAGGGATCTTGGCTTGTTGCGTAGAAGAGGATGAGTACGCTAAATGGTTGCAATTAGCACATGTAGGTGCATTAGAGCAACACCATTCAAAACAACAAACTTTACAGACTCTAAAAAGATTCGGAGTGCACTGGCCAACTATGGAAGCGGATGTCCAAAAGTTGTGCAAGGAATGCCCAATCTGTTGCACTAAACCTCCTGTGGAACATGCCACTCTCTATCAAGTATCCATTGCGCCAGATTGGAGCGAACCACTAGTATCATTCCTGAGGACAAACACATTCCCTCCAGACATGACTCTGGCTAGGAAAAGGAGTTTAGAACAAGAAGCTTTGGATTACTCACTCATAGGTGATAATCTATATAAGCGCGGTAAAGATGGTTACCTGAGGTTATGTGTCCATGAAAGTGAATATCTCAAGATCTTGGAAACTGCTCACCAAGGGGTAGCAGGAGGACACTTTGGACCAGATCGGGTGATCAAGGCAATAATGTTTGCGGGCTTCTGGTGGCCTACCCTTCACATGGATGCACATACCTATGTGAAACGGTGTGATGTCTGTCAGAGGACCCAGTATCCTATACGCAAAGATGAGATGCCACTGAAACCTATGATGGGTGGACGTGCATTCTCTAAGTGGGGAATAGACTTTGTAGGTCCTATTAATCCCCCAGCTAAGGGTTCTCATGCGGAATACATCATTGTGGCAACAGATTATCTCACCAAATGGGTAGAGGTAAAGGCTACAACCAAGAACGATGCTCAAACAACTGCCAAATTCTTGTTTGAGAATGTATTCACGAGATATGGGCTACCTATAGAGCTTGTAAGCGATAGAGGCACTCATTTCTTGAACGAAGTGATTGAAAATCTACTCCAAGAATTCTTGGTAATACACAAGAAGTCTGCCCCTTATCACCCTCAAGCTAATGGACAAGCTGAGAGCACTAATAAGATCTTATGCAATGTACTGACCAAATTAGTGAACACTAAACGCTCTGATTGGGACAAACAGCTACACCATGCTGTTTGGGCATATCGAGTTGCCTACAAAACGGTACTCCAAGCCACCCCCTTTCAGATGGTATTTGGCCAAAACGCTGTGCTACCCTTGGACTTCCTGATTCCTACATTGAGAGTAGCACAAGAGCACGAATGGACAGGTCATGAGCTCTCCTCTAGAATTTTTGACCTTGAACGATTAGGAGAAACAAGACTGAGAGCTGCTGCAGGCATATATGCCGCCAAGAAGAGGCAGAAGGCATACTTCGATGCCCATGTGAAGGATAAAGGCTTGAAAGCCGGAGATCTAGTTTTAGTCTATACACTGAAACAACACGCGAGGAAGTTAGAAAAGAGAGGCTACGGACCTATGATCATCAATAGGATCTCCACGAGTGGAGCAGTACAATTAGCCACGTTAGAGGGTGATGTTCTCCCTAATTATATTAGCGGATGCAGAGTCAAGTTGTATCAGGAACCCCTCACGGAGGAAATGCTCAGTCGACTCAACACTGCTAAGAAACGCAAAGAGGAAGAGAAGCGAATTAGAGAAGAAGCTCAAGCAGAAGCTTTAGAACGCATTAGAAGGATGAAATTACGAAGGCAAGGTAGAGAGCAGCCTAGGACAGATGACTATGCAGATCAAGGATATCATATGGCAATGTGTGAAGTCGCCGGAACCAGCTCACCTAAGATAACTGATCGACGTCCTTTCGTAACCTTAGATATAGGACACGGAAAGAGTGCAAGGACCGTAAGAGCCTTGATTGACTCAGGTGCAGCCACTAGTGCTGTTAAATTGTCTTACTGCCAAGAATTACAATTGACTGTCAATCCTGTGGAAGCATATCTTATAGGATTGGGAGGAGTGGAAACCCCTTGCATGGGCGAGGTGGAACTTCCCCTTTACATTCATGATGAGGCAATGACAGTTAAAGTACTGGTGTGTCAAGATGAGGATCTCACTGAACCTCTAGTCTTGGGTCAAGATTGGATCTATGACCAAGCAATTAACTTAAACCTAAGAAGTGGACTTCTCCAGGTTTGGGTCAATCATAGTCGAGTTACAGTAGAATTAGACAATGGAGCACTCAAGGAACTAGGAAAGGCACAGACTCCTGGTCCTTCCAGGGGTACACATGAAGATGACCATGCTGTTCTTGTTCAAAACCCTGTATTGCAGAGGAATGATATTTGCAAAAAAGGAGTCATGGATGCAACGGAACTCCCTTCTTTTCCAAAGGCCAGAAGGAGGCAGCAACCAAAGGCGGATCACAAGCAGAAGAAGCCGAGTACTACCTATGTCCGAGATCAAAAGTACCTGCGCAGCAGAATGTCCCAGAAAATAAACCAGGTGTGGGTGCGGAAAGGCGAACGACCGGGTGCACCACCGTCAACTACACGGGCAAAGCCTCTTATTAGTAACCAACAACACGACGCTAATGAGAAGTCTGTCAGAAATTCTTCTGCTAAAGTAAAATCTATTTGGGTGCCCAAGAAGTCGATGAAGGCAAGCCCACAATCTAGACAAATTTGGGTGCCTAAGGCTTGCTTGAGGGCACAAGTAGTTACACCAAGGCCACAACCTATGCAGCATAACCCATCTACGAGTACAACCAGTATTCCCTCGTGCTCAACACTTAGGAACACACCAAGACCCATGAGCATGCATGTAATCACTTATAAGTGGGTCCCTAAAAGGCCCCACTCCCAAACAGCGACACCGACACAGCTCTCTGGAGTCTCTACGAAACCGAAAGCAAAGCCCATCCACTGCATTTGGCAGTCTAAGATCTGTAATAAACCCCCCGACCCCGATTTGTAAATTCACCCCACTTACTAACGGCATTAGTCTCCTAGGAATACACAAACGTTAACTACACTCACTGTCTTCGTGCACTTACTAACCACTAACTCACCATCTGCCTCATGTTAATGTTGTAACGGGGACAGCAACGGATTTATTCTGTCCATTACGATGTTAACACATGCTTCTATATTCTCACAGAATCAGAAGACAAGCAGTAAAATGGCAGAAGCGACAGGTTCGGGCTCACAAGCAGGGATACTTACTGCAGGAATTGATGTGGATAGCCTACCTGTGGACGTGCCTCCGACGGAACGACCAGTGGAGATGCAACACCTTCAGCAACTCCCGGTGCCAGATCCCCCTACAGGAATCACGGAAAGAGTTCATGCGAATTCTCATTGGTTCAATGGCATGCCCGGTCCATTAGGTGAGGCCAAGTATATCTGGGAGTCTAAATGCGAGTATGACAGATCATGGGTGCGATTCCAATTTTTCTCCAAGGAGTTCGAGACTCTACAGAACACAGAAGATCTACAGATCATATGGCAACGAGCAGGATTGGCGGAATATTTTGAAGCCCCATTACCTAAACCCGATCTCCTCCGATGTTATTATCTGGTCTCCACATTACAAGCTCATGAAGATAAGGACCAACCCGGATCATTTGTTCTCCCCTCACTGCTGGGCAACAACGAGTTGAAGAGGTTTGAACTTACTGTGGAGCTGGTGAGTGATGCTTTAAATATGCATGGCACGCATGTGCCCTCAGAAAAGGATGCTCTCGTTCCCAACAACATGAAGGACAGGAAAGTAGTGAAGCTGAAAGACATGGCAGCCCTCACCCCAAATGTGTCCATCCCTCTCCGCATGTGCATGCAACATTTCGCCTTCCCCGATCAAGACCGATTCACGCAACCACACAAGAAGATCTGGTTTGCTCTCTACTTGGCGGAAGCAGGTGCACTACCTATTAAGCTACCAGTGTGGATTATAGATCAGTTGTATGAAGCGAACAAACGGGCTTCTAGGAAATTAGTGGTGAACGGATGCTGTGCACTCACACGCATCATTTACCGATGCTTAGCATATGATGTCCCCATTGAGCGTGCCTTAACTTGGGCACAATTACAAATGTTTAAAAGGCTCAAGACATCCACACATCAGTCCAAGCGCATGAGGGGCGCGATTCCGTGTGTCCAGACAAGGGAAGTCCTGACTACTCCTGAGGCATCACCATTAAGAGAGGGCACTGTACCTCCTTTTACCATTAGGATACCCAGGTCGGAATCTGACACTACGACACAACCCACCCCATCGGCTCCTCCGGTTACACCTGAATTCGAGTTTGCTGCCACTGGAGAGGCTGAAGGACTGGACCCCCAGGATTTCGAAGCATTCCTACAAAGCACACAATTCTCTGATGTGGAGTTTTATTCAGAGGCAGAGGAGCAGGGCACATCCTCACGGAGAAGAAGAAAGTCTACAGACGGTAGACATGTCCATTGGAGTGACGCTCAGCAAAGCCAACAACACGGACACCCGGAAGAAGAAGAAGCATATGAAGAAGAGACCACTGAAGCCCCAGCATATACAGCAGAACTCCGAAGGCTGTATCAGATTATGGAAAGAGTGCGATCGCAGCAGTTACTCACTGAACAGAGCAGCAGAGTACTTATGACTCAGTTGTTGGAAGAAGCGGGAGTTGACTCAGAGTACAGGGAAGGTCTCTTATTGATGGCAGAAACATATGGAGTTGTAGAAGCTGTGCGCACTGCCATTCAGAGGCCTTCAGTTCAATATGACCCACGAAGGTTCCAGACACGACCTCGCTCAGGTAAAAATATCCAAATTCCCGTTACAGTTGCAGAAGAGCCCACTACTACACCAACCTCCCAAACAGCTAGTCAACAGCACCCCGCCACCCATGAGGAGTCCACCGAACCACTACCACCCACTCCCCCACCATCACCTCCTAGAAGAGAAACAGTGGAAACCACATCGACTGCTCAACCCACCGACCCCACCTTCACCTTCCGTACTCCGATCTCCAGTGCCACCCTATTCTCTACCACTGATAACCCGGTCTTTGACGCAAACCCCATCACTACACCACCCACCGAAACCATTCCCGAGCCTGCCCTAGGACAACCATCCCCAATGCCTTCAGCCACCGGTCATCCTGACCCCAGATCCACATTCATGGGCTTCCCTGCTACCACGCAACCCTTTCAGCCCTCCTCAAATTTACGACCCCAACCCCCGATATCCCTCTCTCCATTTCTACAATCCCTCCAGGACATCTTTGCTAGGGCTTTTCAACCAGGCCCTCAACCATTCCCTGTCTTTTCAGCTCCCCACCCCACTTCACATCTATTCACCACTTCCACACACACACCACCTACCATACCAGTGTATATGGCAGGCCCCACACTAACACCCACTCCTGAAGGTATGGACATTTCACCACCCACGGCACCTCCACCCACGGTTTCACCTCCTCCCATTCCCCCTCCACCAATTTCACCCACACACACAACTTTCGTAGACACATCATTCACTGTCTCCCTTCCCCAATTCCCTTCCCATGCATCGTCCACGGTAAACACCCCCCACTCATCTATAGGTAATGCATTGGACACCATGTTGGCCTGTATATCAAATTTAAGAACAGATTACATTCAGCTCCAGCAACAAAACGCACGTCTGCAAGAGCACTCAGCGACACTACAGCTCCGCCTTGCGGTACTAGAAGAGGAGAACGCTCGCCTTCACACACAGTTCCAAACCCTCCAAGACGCCCATAATATATTGGAAGTACAGCTACAGAACGTAGATCAGGAAGCAGTGCAGGTGGTAGAAGGTCACCTACGGACACAGCTGGAATGCAACTCAAAACTTCAGCGAAATATGGCACTACTTAAACGCCATCTTGCGGCTGCTCAGGAAGAGAACAGACGTCTGCAAATACAAAATCAAGAGAACCTGGAGGCAGCTATTGAGAGCACACCGGGGGCACCCATCAGCCCATCCAAGTTTCAAGCAGTGACCCCCGATAATATCAAGATTATATTGGAAGATTATGCCACGCTGCTCGAAGCACATGATAAGCTATCGGAGGAGCTAGGACAACTGAAGCAGGAACACCAAGGCCCAACAGCTGCCCCTCCAACCACCCCCTCTGCAGCTTCGCTTCCCTCCGACGTAGAGGCCATAAAAGATCTCCAGCAACAGGTAACTGAATTGCAGACACGCCTACTACAATATGAGAGGCCATCTTCCCCTCCGGAGGCTCCCACGGACGAAGAAGTTGTGCAAATTCCTGTGGAACAAACGTTTGATGAAGAATATGATCCGCAACCATTCCCAGGAGGCCAACAAACAGAAGAAGCGCAGGACACGTTCGAGGCACCACGGCCGCCATGGTTACGACAAGTGGAGGAAATAGGGACCTCGCATGAAGAGCGCACCGTAGTGCAAAATCAGGCTATGAGGGTCATAGAGGAGACTGTTTTACAATCAGATTACTTCAAGAACTTGTCATCGAGACGCCTGATCCTCTCATCGGAACTCCAGTACAGGCCATATTATATTATCTTGGCTGATTATAATGCAGAAATACAAAGAGTCACGGGTCAGATTCCTACTTTTGCGACCCAATTTCAACCTGAAGACCTTCCTCCAGAGGTGCGAAAAGGCAAGATTCGTCAACCAATATGGCGGCAGAAACTTTTAGAGACTTATCCAGAAATGCTACGCACATGGAACAACGCGCCGTTGCACCTCCTGTACAACCCATGCTACGGTCCAGTCCCCCACCGCAGGTCGTGGAAGGCATTTAATATCAAGGTACAGAACAATGCGCAATGCAAGGAATGGCTGAACTACCCGTACATCGCGCCACCACAAGGACCACCATCGGTAGCATATATGATGGGGACCATTCGCCACTGGATGCCGCGCTTGAAGCCCATGCAAGATGTAGCAGCGCAAATGATGCTTAAAATCTTAGATATGATGCAAGTAGTGCTGAAGACCTTTAGAAATGCAGCCGCACCACAGGTACGTCTTCCGGGGTTTAGCAATGGAAATTACGACTTGGTGTATGACATGAGCACCACCCCCAGTATCCGTGTGGCTTACGCTTGGCATGCACGCATCAAGTACCTCCCCGCCTGCTACAAACAGACCTTCGAAGAAATGTTCAGATCAGGTTTCTGGGAGTACCACTCGGAGATTTTCGCACCAAAGCCGACACATCTACTTCAACTGTTTGCTTGTGAACAAGCAATGTATTCAGAGTACTACACCACCCCGCAACCAGAAACCCCCGGTGCAATAAATTGGGAGGCATTGGAAGCCGATCTAGCAAGAGGCTTAAGGATAGGAGAACATGAACTGGCCACCAATGTCATCCAATATTACATCGACCACCCGCGCGAACAAAGGTCTGTCAGGGGCGACAGACGCTAGGAAGGGGGGAGTGTTGGCATACAAAGCAATAAAGGAGTCATGCACAATACGGCAACAAGGCCAGATCATTTTTTCCCATAGATTATGTACAACCCAAGTGATTTTAATCACTACACAAACATTGTAAATCCCGTTTTTGGTAGATTAGACTCCATTTTGTGCAAGCCGAGGAGTCCTCGAGCTTGAGGAGTATTAGAAGTACCATCGTACCAAATTTCATAATTTTTAGACTTCGTTTGAGCCCTCAAATAAACCCTGGAACCTAATTTTTAACTAGGCCGGACACTAGGTCTGGACAGGGCCAAAAGCTAGTCAAAAACTATAAAAAGAGCTAGAGAGCTCATTTTTGAGGTTGGATTGTAATTGAAACGAACTTGTAAGAGCATCTTGAAAATAATCTAAAAGCTCCATTGATCCTCACTCTTTGTCTTGCCGTGTGTGCACGTGTGTGTGTATGTGTGTGCATGTTAGAGTACTTCTCACTCACGCACTTGTGCCGCCACTTGCTCGAGGTCTTCATACCATCCTCACGTCTTCCCGGATTGACATTAAAGGAGGTGCTACTCATCATTGAGCTACACTATGCTAAATGAAAAAGATTGTCCAAATTATCTTTGGGCTGAAGCTGTAAACACAGCTACATACTTGGTAAACAGATTACCATGTATAGCATTAGAAGGAATGACCCCTTATGAAGCTTGGTGGGGAAAGAAGCCAACACTTGATCATTGCAAAGTGTTTGGATCAGTAGCGTATGCTTATGTACCATCCCAACTGAGACATAAGCTTGAACCGAAAGCAGAGAAATATGTGTTCGTCGGATATGATGAAAAACAGATGGGTTATAGGTTATGGAGTCCTCTAACGAAACAGTTTATTGTTTCTAGAGATGTTACTTTTGATGAACAGAAAAGCTGGTATGCAGATCAAAGTCATACGACTGAAGAAATTGAAGAAGAGGTAAGAAGGAAAGAGAAAGGAAAATCAATTGTGCAGGTGTACAGAGATGAAGATCATATGCAGGCAAGTACGTTCAGGATCGGATCAGGTATGAGAAATGAAGATGAAGAAGTGTATTCAGACACTTATGAAGAACCAAGAAGGTCAAGCAGGACTAGAAGACAACCAGAAAGGTATTCTTATGATACCTCATACATAACTCAGAAAGATTATGCATATATGGTCAAAGATGATGAAGAACCACAGAGCTATGATGAAGCTAAAGGCAAGAAGCAATGGGAAGAAGCAATGAAAGAAGAAATCAGCGCACTGGAGTAGAACAAGACATGGGAACTTGTTTCGAAACCAAATGGTAAGAAAGTAATCGGAAATAAATGGGTTTTCAAAATAAAGAAATTTGTAGATGGAAGGATAGCCAGATACAAAGCGAGGCTGGTGGTCAAAGGCTATGCTCAGACGCATGGCATAGATTATGATGAGACATTTAGTCCGGTGGCAAGAATGTCAACCATAAGGACAGTAATCGCTGTAGCGGCATCGAAAGGATGGAAGCTAAGTCAGCTAGATATAAAGAACGCATTTCTGAATGGATACATTTCTGATGAAGTGTACATGGAACAACCTGAAGGGTTCGAAAGTTTCAGACACCCAAACTTTGTCTGCAGATTAAGAAAAGCACTTTATGGACTGAAGCAAGCTCCAAGAGCTTGGAATTACAGACTTGTGAAATATCTGAATGAACTTGGATATCAAAGTTCGAAGGCAGACACAAGTCTACTCATAAAGAGAACAGAAGAAGGTATGATCTACATTTGTATTTATGTAGACGACTTAATAATCACAGGAACCTCAGATGAAGGGATTACAGAAGTAAAGAAACTACTCAAAAGAGAGTTCAAGATCAGTGACCTAGGGAAGTTATCATATTTCTTAGGAATGGAAATCACATACACAGATCATGGTGTATATGTTTCACAAGAAAGGTATCTCCTAAACTTACTGAAGAAGTTTAATATGGAGAATTGCAGAGAAGCTTCAACACCGCTTGAAGTAAATCATAAGCTCAGCAGATACAGTGGTGCAGAGTTTAAAGATATGAAGAGATATCAGTCATTAGTAGGAAGTTTAATTTATGCTACGCTAACGAGACCAGATCTTAGTTATGCAGTGGGAGTTCTCTCACGATTCATGCATTGTCCGACAGATCAACATTGGGTTGCAGGACAAAGAGTTCTTAGATACGTCAAAAGAACTATAAAAGAAGGATTATATTATCCTTTTACGTCAGATATAAAGCTGAAAGCATACAGTGACTCAGACTGGGCTGGAAGTCAAGATGACAGAAGATCAACGCACGGGTATATGATATACCTAGGAGATAAGCTAGTAAGCTGGTGTTCAAAGAAGCAACACACAGTAGCGTTATCGTCAACAGAAGCCGAATACAAAGGACTCGTAGAAGCAGCTAAAGAAATAATATGGATGCAGACCTTGTTCAAAAGCATGAGTATTGATCAAGGTATACCTATCATACATGGAGATAATATGAGCTCATTGTATCTTGTAGCAAACCCAGTATTTCATGCAAGAACAAAGCACATAGAGATTCAGTATCATTTCTTGAGGGAAAAGATAATGGAGAAAGATATAGAAATAGTATACACTCCGACAAAAGATCAGATTGCAGACATTTTGACAAAAAGCTTGGATGGAACAAAGACAAACAAATTCAAAGAGATGGCGGGTATAAAAGAAAGAAAGATATATGAAAGACCGGAAGATGTCAAATTAGTGATTGAGGGGGAGCTGTTGAAGAAACACTCACGAATTTGACAAACAGACATGCATAAAAGGAAAAAGAAAAGAGGAGCAGAATCAAGAAAATCAAAAAGCCTTAGTGGAGGGACAAATCCACGAGTGTTATGTACAGTACAGAATCTTCCAGGATCAGAGTTCGTTACACCGAATCAAATAGTACATAGAGAGAATGTGCATAGGAATAATAGAAGGGGAAGTGCAAACAAGAATGTGCGTGAGAAGAGCGCGCAGTATAAATAAGAGCACAAATAAGAGAAGAGAGAGAGACAGAGAGTTTTTAGTTATGGTTAGAAGAAGACGCTAGAGATCGCGTATGTAGAAGGAGACACCAGAGATCACGTATGTAAAGATGAATAACGGAAACCTGAAATGTCGGGTATTCATCTGAGAGAGATGGTAGGAAGGAACTACTCACTGTAGGAGAGTTTCTGTAGCTTGAGCAAGAAGAGGCCAAGCCTATTTGTACACATCTTCTCTAATAGAAAACACATGTTCATGTGGAAATTCGCATGCACTGTTTGTATGTGAAGAAATCGAAGTATTATCATACTACGGTTAAAATAGTTAACAGTTAAAGTTTTCACAGTAAATGTATTTTTGGTCAGTTACAGTTTCTCAGTAAACGAGTAATTTCCGGTAGAAGAACGAAGTAGATCTCGCAGAGTAATGCAAAGTTTTGTATGAGAGATAGCTCATTCTGTAGCTAGATATCTCTACTTTCAGTTGATTAAGGTTTCCGGTGGAAAAGATATCTACACACAGTACAAAGCCTGACCGGAAAGAGGTTTTCTAAACTAGTGGAGTTTTTCCTTAAACTTCAGGAAGAGTTCAGTAAGTTAACGAAGTACACGCATCACTCCCTTACTTCATAAACATTCATTTGAAGTAATTATAAACAGAATTGAAGTTCATTCCGGTACAATTCCGGTACCATGACGGTGTCAGTCCAGTGACAGTCTGGTGAAGTTTCAGTGAAATTTTTCAGTGAATTTAGAGCGCAGTCTTATACGCTGAGCTTCAGAAACTTTTCTAAGCTATTGATTGATTACAGAGGTGTTCTAAATCACACTAGCTTAGTTCTTCTTGGGCGTGGCAATTTCCGCAGGCTTAATAAGGTTCAGTCTTCATCGCGTCGACAAGAAGTGGTATCAGGCAGAGCCGAGTAAAACCACATCAAATTTGTCTTACCAACTTATCGTCTTCAATATCTTCATCAACTACACCTAAAGAATCAGCAATGTCTTTCATCTTTGTCGTATAATTAAATATTGATTGTTGAAGCCTTCTTCTTAAATGTAGTAGACTCTGCCCATAATGAAGCTTTCCTTGATTTGGTTGTATTCTGAAAATGCTCTTCCAAAGCATTCCATATGTCACTTGCACTTTCAAGTCCTCTAATATGAGGAAGCAAATAATCATTCACTGCCATGTAGATTATGCTCCTTGCTTGAGCATCCTTCTTCATCCAAATCTTTATATCTGCAAGCCTCCTCCCTAGTTGGAACACTAGGATCTTTGAACTCTGGCTTTTCTTCCTCTCCTGTGATGTATCCTATCAGATCTTTGCTCATAAGATGAGCTTCCGTTCTCATAGACCAAGATGGATAGTTCTCTCTATCCAACTTCTCAATTTGGAGACTATCTCCCATCCTTGCTTCACCTATACTATTAAATCTTTAATCCTTATAAGGAATGAATGTACCTTAGCTTCAAAGTTTACTCCTTCTAATCCTTTTGATTTCCTTTGTGTGTCTTCCTTCAACTTTTCCTTCACACTTTATCCTTTTGAATCTTCAAGGTTTGAAATTTCTATGTCTGCAGCAGTCGGGGTCTTCCTTTTCCTCAATCTAATAAACCTTGCTTTGATACCACTAATGGAGAGTGTTAATCTCCAAAAGAACAAGCTATCCTTGATGTTAGACCAGCTCTATATCAAGAATAACTTTAAACTCCAACCAATTTTGGAAGACAAGCACCAAACTGTCAAGATTTTAGCTAATTGTGAAGAAAGTCATTTCACAGAAAAGTCTGTTGCACATTATTCACTCATTGATTAATCATTTGTGTAAAGTTTCTTTAAAAAATTTATAGAATGTGTTGTCTAGAGTTTGCACACCTCCTCGAAGTTAAAACACTTCAAAAGATTAAGTAGATTATGAGAAATGTTGCAAATAATCTACCTATGTCTGAAACTGCCTTCCTGTAGAATCGACTTTGACACCTGCAACTTCAAACACATAGTTCTCCCAAACTAGAACCTGTTTAAGTGAATACTTTTAGCATAGATGGCTTACCTTCCAACTTAGATTTTGACTCCTCATTTGTGTAAAACTTTACACTGTGCACTGAGAACTGGCCATTTCTTTGACCATCGAGATTGTGCCTATTTCAAAAGACACTCAATACTTTCTCACATATAGATGTTCCTACACAAAATTCTCTCAGCCTGTTTGCAATTGGACTCTTAAACTTTAACCATAGATAGATTAACTATGGAATTACATGTCTACGAAAGGATTTCTGATAAAATCAAACACAGAAGGAGAACAAGAGAAATGATCGACGTGCAATTCTCTAAACATTCTTTCTATTCAACTCTTCATACATCTGATGGATGATACACACAATACTCATCATCTATTCATCTATATTTCATCTCTATCTTCTATTATGACTATCTACAAGTATATATATATATACATATGAGTATTGATTCGCCATCACTTCAAGTATTTTGAAGCATTTACAAAACTAATGTACATATGTCTAAAGAACTTTTCTTCCTGAATCTTCACTTCACTTCATGAAGTTGGGATTCAATCTTTTCTTCATATCTTTATTTCTAGGCTTCTCATAATCACCAATTGTTGATTGTCCTGTTCCAACAATAGTGTAGGCCTCACACACACTCAGAAAGTAGAAGAAACAGCTTCGGATGGATCTACATCCTGCGACCTTTTCCAAGGGGTTTCATAAGTGTTCTTTCCCAATTTGAATTTGAATTCAAATTGTTGGATCTCTCTAAAAAGTGTTCCTCCATTATAGGAGATATTCCATCAATCAAACCTTCTAACGTTTTACGAGATTTTCTTGGTAGGTGTTCACAAGGATTCCAAGTCAAATATGACTTTTACACAAGGATAAAATGGTAAGTATCTACTAGCATTGGTTTCCCATGCTTCTTCATATGTGTATGGACTACAAGCCAAATGTGTAGGCTTGTGAATTGCACCAACAATACCTTCATCTATTCTCTTCATAAGTAAACTTGCATCTGCCTTTGAACTTTGATATCCAAGATCATTAAGATACTTCACAAGTCTATAATTCCAAGATCTTGGAGCTTACTTTAACCCATAAAGTGCTCTTCTCAATCTCCAAACATAATTTGGATACTTGTATGTTGGTGCAGACCAATCACCAATTGAAGATTTGAAGCAAAGAAGATGGATACATTCACAGAGTGAAAGACATGTACACATATGTACATTAGTTAAGACATAGGTTACTTATACTTATGCTTTGATATAAGTCTGTACATAATTGCCTATAAATACTTTTGAAAAATGTCGGGGCATAGAGAGAAGACAAGGAGAGACAATAGGAGATCATGAGAATAGTGTATTGAGAAGTTGAGAATATCATTAGACATATGTGAAGTGAGTTGAACTCTCCATCCTCACTCAGTTGTAAATTTATGAGAAATAGAAGGAAAAATTGCGCCCGATGTTTCTGTGTTTTCTCCCTGTGTGATAGATCTTTTGTGAATTCCTTTTGGAGATATCTAAGTCCATAGTTAATCAATCTATGGCTAGAGTTTGAGAGTCTAATTGTGATCAGGCTAAGAGAATTGTGTGTAGGAACATTTACATGTGAGAAAGTACTCACTGGTTCCTGAAACAGGCGCAAATTTCGATCTTAATGATTTGATCATTTCTCACTCCACAGTTTAAAATTTTGTGCAAGTAAGCACTTAACCTTTAAGTTGGAAGGTAAGCTACTCGTGGCTAGAAGCATTTGCTTAAATGGGTTCTATACTGAGAGAATTAAAGTTAAGAAGTTAGGGGTGTCCAAATCGACTTCTCAGAAGTGTAGATTTAGACATAGTTGACTTGGTAAGTAGATTTCTCAAGATCTACTGAACATTTTGAAGTAATTTGACTTGGAGAAGGTGCGCAATCTTTAGGCGACACCTTGTGCAAAGTTTCATCAAAAACTTTACACATTTACTCAGTCAATGAGCAAGATCTATGCAGCAGACTTTCTGAGGAATGTTCTTCTTCACAGTTTAGTCAAGAAATTGATATTTGGTCATTGATAGCTTAAATTGGTGAAGGTTTTGACTTACTCTTGATATAGAGGTGTTCTAAATTCAAGAGTAGGTTGTTCTTTTGGAGATTAACACTCTCCATCAGTGGTATCAGAGCACGAAACATCAAAATCAAGGAAAGGAGGATCCCGACTGCTGCAGATTCAAGAAATTCAACAACTGAAGAATTAAAAGGTGAAAGCTTGAAGGCAAAGCTTGAGGAGGAGACTATACGACATCAAGAAAGACAAAAGGACTCTAATTTGAAGTAAAGGTACATATATTATTCATAAAGCTTGAAGATTTCAATACACAGGTGGACACAAGATGGGAGATTCTCTACAGATAGAGAAATTGGATAGAGAAAACTATCTTGCATGGTCAATGAGGATGGAAGCTCATCTTATGAGCAAAGATTTAATAGCTTACATCACAGGAGAAGAAGAGAAGCCACAGTTCAGAGATCCTAGTGTTCCAACTAGGGAAGAGTTAGCAGATTTGAAAAATTGGATGAAGAAAGATGCTCAAGCTAGGAGCATTATATATATGGCAGTTAATGATTACTTGTTACCTCATATTTGAGGTCTTGAAAGTGCAACTGATATTTGGAATGCTTTGGAGGAGCATTTCCAGAATACTACTAAGTCAAGGAAGGCATCCTTATGGGCAGAGTTTACCACCTTTAAGAAGAAGGCTTCTCAATCCATTTCAGACTATGTGACAAGAATGAAAGATATTGCAGATGCTTTAGGAGCTGTTGATGAAGACATTGAGGAGGATAAATTGGTAAGGCAAATCCTTACAGGTTTAAGAGGTGATGACAAATGGAAGCCATTCATTTTGTCTACAGAATTATCACTTGATCATTTCACTCCTGATTTAAATCAGTTGCTAGGTCATATGCTAACATTTGAGCAGGATGTTAAAGGAGATGGTGACAAAAGTACAGGTCATGCAATGTACTCAAAGGACAAGAAGAAAGCTAACAAAGGAAAGCAACAAGCAGGTGAAGATGAAGGTACAACTAGTCAAGCCAATTTCCTAAGAGGTAGAGGAGGTGGCAAAGGTAGAGGAAGAGGCAGAAACAACAAAGATGGAGGCAAAGCTTGTTGGATTTGTGGTAAGACAAATCATTTAGCTAATGATTGTTGGCATAATAATCAGAGTAATGGTGGATATAATCAGAACTATAATTCAAGAGGAAGAGGAGGCAGAAATCAAAGAGGTAATTTCAGAGGCAGAGGTAGTAGGGGTTACTTTGGAAGAAATACAGGTAGAGGTTTCCAAAGTCAACAATATAACAACACCTACTACAATTATGCTTCAGATCAAAAGGAAGATTCAACATTGATAATGAATGCAACTTGTGAAAGGCAGAATGAAGATCAAAGAGTCTTCTACATTGACTCAGGGTGTAGCAATCACCTGAGTGGTAATATAGCCTTGATGACTGATTTGGAGAATAAGGTATCTAATCATGTTGTTCAAACAGGTGACAACACAAAGCACAATGTGAAGTCAATTGGATCAGTGAAGGCCAAGGATGGTAGCACCTTATTGAGTAAGGTCTTGTATGTTCCTACAATTCCTAAGAATTTGATAAGTGTAGGACAAATTGTGGAAAAAGGTTATGAAGTAAGGTTCACTAATGAAGGAGTGTTTGTGGAAGACCCTAGCAATGGGTATAAACAAATTGTTTCAGGGAAGAAAGAAGGAAGATTGTTCACATTGAAGATTCAAGGTAATATTGGTCATGCCATGTTCACATATGGAGGACATAAGATCTCTGAGTTAGATCTTTGGCACAAGAGGCTTGGACATTTCAATGAAAGAGGTATTAAAGACATGATTAACAATGGTTCAGTGCTTGGTTTGCCTAATATTGCAGGTCAACATATGACATACAGATGTGAGGCATGTCAATTAGGTAAGGCTCATAAGCATTCCTATTCCAAGCATGGTTTTATGTACTCAGAGAAGCTTGAGTTGGTACATACAGATGTGTGGGGACCATCAAAGGATTTCAGTATAAATGGGTCAAGGTATTATGTGATTTATGTTGATGATGCTACTAGATGGATCACTATTTATGTGATCAAAGATAAGTCAGAAGTGTTTAATACATTTAAACACTATCATGCATATGCAGAAAGAATGACAGGTCATAAGTTGAAAAGACTAAGGTCAGATGGAGGGGGAGAGTATTTTTCTAATGAGTTCAGTGATTACTTGTGGGATGCAGGTATAAAAAGAGAGGTTACTTGCAGGTACTCTCCTCAACAAAATGGTGTAGCAGAAAGGAGAAATAGAACTCTTGTTGAGTTTGCAAGGTCCATGATGAAGACGAAAAATTGCCCTAATTATTTGTGGGCTGAGGCTGTAAATACAGCTACTTATTTGGTCAATAGGTTACCATGTAAAGCTTTGCAGGGAATGACACCTTATGAGGCATGGTGGGGTAAGAGACCTACACTAGACCATTGCAAAGTATTTGGATGTTTGGCCTATGCATATGTGCCATCACAATTAAGGCACAAATTGGAACCTAAAGCTGAAAAATATGTGTTTATTGGTTATGATGATAAGCAGATGGGATACAGGTTGTGGAATCCATCCACAAAACATTTTCTTGTATCAAAAGATGTTACATTTGATGAGGAAGGTACTTGGTATGCAGGTACTATCAATCTTAATACAGATGATGAAGAGATTGTGAGCCAAAGGAAAGGTAAGTCAAAGGTTCAAATAATTGATGAAGAAGAGAATAATGAAGTGCGGGTTGAAGTGGAAGAAACACCAAGATTTGATCCTGAGTATGAAGAACCAGAAACCTCAAGAAGTGGAGAACTTAGGAGGTCTACAAGGAACAAATGGCAACCTACAAGGTATAGCTATGATACTTCATTTTTGGCTACCAAAGATTATGCTTACATGATTAAAACAGATGAAGACCCTTCTACATATGAAGAGGCAAAAGGTAAAGACAATTGGGAGAAAGCTATGCAGGAAGAATTTGATGCATTGTTGGAGAATCAAACATGGGATTTGGTTCCAAAGCCAAATAGCCAGAAGATCATTGGATGTAAGTGGGTTTATAAGACAAAAAGATTTGCAGATGGAAGTGTGTCTAGGTACAAAGCTAGACTTGTTGTCAAAGGGTTTGCTCAGACATATGGTGTTGACTATGATGAGACTTATAGTCCTGTGGCAAAGATGACAACCATCAGGACACTTATAGCAATTGCTGCATGCAAAGGTTGGAAATTGTGTCAATTAGATGTGAAGAATGCTTTTTTGAATGGTTATATTTCAGATGATGTGTTCATGGAGCAACCTCAGGGGTTCAGAGATAAAAGGTATCCAGATCATGTGTGCAAGCTCAAGAGAGCTTTGTATGGCTTGAAGCAGGCCCCAAGGGCATGGAATTATAGACTTGTAAAGTTCTTGAAAGAACTTGGATTTCAAGTGTCTAAAGCAGATAGTAGCTTGCTTGTCAAAGCAAGTGATAATGGTTTCATATACATGTGCATATATGTTGATGATATAATCCTTACAGGTACAGATGAGGAAGGAATACAAAGACTAAAGAAGCAAATGGAAAAGGAGTTCAAAATAAGTGACTTGGGAGACTTGTCATACTTCTTGCGCATGGAGATTACATATACTCAACATGGAGTATTTGTGACTCAAGAAAGGTATTTGAAGAACTTGTTAATCAAGTTTAAAATGGATGATTGCAGGGTAGCACCTACACCAATGGAGGTGAATCACAAATTGAGTAAATTTGGAGGTGAAGAATTCAAGGACATGAGGCAATATCAGAGTTTGGTTGGTAGTCTTATCTATGCTACTTTAACTAGACCTGATTTATCATATGCAGTTGGAGTTTTGTCTCAATTCATGCATTGTCCTAGGAAAGAGCATTGGATTGCAGGTCAAAGAGTGTTGAGGTACATTAAGGGTACACTCAAAGAAGGTTTGTATTATGGGTTCACATCAGATACAAACATCAAGATCTATAGTGATGCAGATTGGGCAGGTAATCCAGATGATAGAAGATCAACCTATGGATACATGTGTTATGTGGGAGATAAGTTAATCTCCTGGTGCTCAAAGAAGCAACATACAGTTGCTTTGTCATCTACAGAAGCAGAGTACAAAGGCATGGTTGAAGCTGCAAAAGAAGTGATATGGCTTAAGACTCTAATGAAGAGTTTTGACACTATACAGAGCATACCTATCATTTATGGTGATAACATGAGTTCATTATATCTAGCTGCTAATCCTGTTTTTCATGCCAGGACTAAACACATTGAGATACAGTATCACTTTCTAAGAGAGAAGGTGATGGATAAGGAGATTGAAGTCATACATACTTCAACAAAAGATCAGATAGCTGATATGCTTACAAAGAGCTTGGATGGACCAAAGCTACAGAAGTTTAAAGACATGGCAGGTATAAAGAAGATAAGAGAAACCTCAATTGATGATTGAGGGGGAGCTGTTGGTGCAGACCAATCACCAATTGAAGATTTGAAGCCAAGAAGATGGATACATTCACAGAGTGAAAGACATGTACACATATGTACATTAGTTAAGACATAGGTTACTTATACTTATGCTTTGATATAAGTCTGTACATAATTGCCTATAAATACTTTTGAAAAATGTCGGGGCATAGAGAGAAGACAAGGAGAGACAATAGGAGATCATGAGAATAGTTTATTGAGAAGTTGAGAATGTCATTAGACATATGTGAAGTGAGTTGAACTCTCCATCCTCACTCAGTTGTAAATTTCTGAGAAATAGAAGGAAAAATTGCGCCCGATGTTTTTGTGTTTTCTCCCTGTGTGATAGATCTTTTGTGAATTCCTTTTGGAGATATCTAAGTCCATAGTTAATCAATCTATGGCTAGAGTTTGAGAGTCTAATTGTGATCAGGCTAAGAGAATTGTGTGTAGGAACATTTACATGTGAGAAAGTACTCACTGGTTCCTGAAACAGGCGCAAATTTTGATCTTAATGATTTGATCATTTCTCACTCCACAGTTTAAAGTTTTGTGCAAGTAAGCACTTAATCTTTAAGTTGGAAGGTAAGCTACTCGTGGCTAGAAGCATTTGCTTAAACGGGTTCTATACTGAGAGAATTAAAGTTAAGAAGTTAGGGGTGTCCAAATCGACTTCTCAGAAGTGTAGATTTAGACATAGTTGACTTGGTAAGTAGATTTCTCAAGATCTACTGAACATTTTGAATTAATTTGACTTGGAGAAGGTGTGCAATCTTTAGGCAACACCTTGTGCAAAGTTTCATCAAAAACTTTACACATTTACTCAGTCAATGAGCAAGATCTATGCAACAGACTTTCTGAGGAATGTTCTTCTTCATAGTTTAGTCAAGAAATTGATATTTGGTCATTGATAGCTTAAATTGGTGAAGGTTTTGACTTACTCTTGATATAGAGGTGTTCTAAATTCAAGAGTAGGTTGTTCTTTTGGAGATTAACACTCTCCATGATTGTAATCTGCAAACTCTTAAGGTTCCTCCATGTAGACTTCATCTGGTATATATCCATTTAAAAATGCATTCTTTATATCCAATTGACTCAATGTCCATCCTTTTGATGTTGCAATCGCAATGATTGTCCTTATGGTTGACATCTTTGCTACAGGAATAAATGTCTCATCATAATCTATGCCATGAGTTTGAGCATAGCCATTAACCACCAATCTAGCTTTGTATCTAGCTATTCTTCCATCTGCATGCTTCTTTATTTTATACACCCATTTATTTCCAATCACTTTCTTACCATTAGGTTTTGGAACAAGTTCCCAAGTCTTGTTCTCTTCAAGTGCATCAAACTCTTCCTTCATTGCTTCTTCCCATTGTCTCTTACCCTTTGCTTCATCATAGCTTTGAGGTTCTTCATCTTCCTTAACTATGTAAGCATAGTTTTTCTGAGTCAAATAAGAAGTATCATAGGAATACCTTGTTGGTTGTCTACTCAATCTGGTTTATCTTCTTGGTTCACTCTCTTCATGTGCATCTGGATATACTTCTGCATCAAATCTAGGTACATCTTCATTTCTTCTATATGATCCAATCCTGGATGTGCTTGCTTGCATATGATCTTCATCTCCATCTACCTGCATGTGTGATTTACCTCTTTCACTTCTTCTTACCTCTTCTTCAAATGTTTCAAGATTACACTCTTTATCTGCATACCAACTCTTGTGTTCATCAAATGTCACATCTCTGGAAACAATAAATTGTTTGGTTAGAGGACTCCATAGCCTATAACCCATCTTCTTTTCATCTTATCCAATAAACACATATTTTTCAGCCTTTGGTTCAAGCTTATGTCTAAGTTGTGATGGTACATAAGCATAGGGAATTGATCCAAACACCTTACAATGATCAAGTGTTGGTTTCTTACCCCACCAAGCTTCATAAGGGGTCATTCCATTTAGAGTTGCACATGGTAACTTATTCACAAGATATGTGGCTATATTTACAGCCTCAACCCAAAGGTAATTAGGAAAATTCTTTTCCTTTAGCATTGCTCTAGCAAACTCAACCAAAGTTCTATTCCTCCTTTCTGCCACTCCATTGTGTTGAGGTGTATACCTGCAAGTTACTTCTCTTTGATACCTGCATTCCAAAGATAATCATTGAATTCTTGGGAGAAGTATTCTCCCCTTCCATTAGACCTTAGCCTCTTGAGCTTTTGACCTGTAACTCTCTCTGCATATGCATGAAAATATTTGAAGGCTCCAAACACTTCTGATATTTCCTTCAAAACATAAATAGTTATCCATCTTGTAGAATCATCAATGAAAAGAACATAATACCTAGAACCATTGATTAAACCTTCTTTTGTTGGTCCCCGTACATCTGTATGTATGAGCTCTAGCAAACCATCATGTTTGAAACCTTTTTTCTAAAATGATAACCTGTGTGCCTTTCCCATCTGACAAGCTTCACATTTGTAGATCATATGTTGGCTCTTTACATTTGGTAACCCTATTACAGATTGATTCTCCACCATGGTTTTAATTCCTTTTTCATTGAAGTGTCCTAACCTCTTATGCCAGAGGTCTAACTTTGTAAGTACTTCATCACCATGTGTAATCAAGGCTTGACCAACATTCCCTTGCACTTTAAGAGTAAAAATTCTACCTTCCTTCTTACCATAGACAATTTGATTGTATCCATCCTCTGGATCTTCAACAAATACTCCTTCATTTGTAAATCTGACTTGAAAACCTTTCTCTACTATTTGTCCCACACTAATCAGATTCTTTGGTATTGTTGGGACATACAAGACATTTGTTAGCAAATCAGCTCCACTCCTACACTTCACTTTTCCAACTGAATGCACATTATGTTTTGTATTGTCACCTGTTTGTACTGTGTGACTTGAAATACCTTCTTCCAATTCTAATAAGAATTCTATATTATCTGACAAGTGATTTGAACAACCAGAGTCAATATAGAATACCTTGAGACCCTCCTTCTCTTATGCACTTATTGAATTCATCATCAATATTGTATGGTTGTCATTCTGTGTATCATTTGCATAGTTGTAATAGGTAGTGTTATAAGATTGATTCTGATTCCAATTTCTTCCACCACCTCTACCGAAACTTCCTCTTGAATTTTTTCTTGCTCTTTGAAATTGATTCTCAAAACCTTCCACCTCTTCCTCTACCATTATTACTTTGATTCTGATTTGATCCTTGTTGATTATGCCAACAATCATAAGCTAGATGATTGCTCAATCCACAAATCCAACATGTCTTCTTGTTATTGTTCTGATTACCTCTAGCTCTTCCATTTCCTTGACCTTTACCTCTGCCAATACCTCTTCCTCTTGCTTAATTTGCTTGAGTAGTCAGCTCTTCTTCATCCTTTGCTTTACCTTTCTCACTTTTCTTCTTATTCTTTGCATACATAGCAGAACTATGTCCTTTATCTCCTTCTGACTCCAAATCTTGCTCAAATGTAAGCATCAGTCCAAGCAATTGGTTTAATTCTGGTACATAATGATTTAATGAAAGTTCAGTTGA
>CM035410.1:85349464-85354464 GCA_020310875.1 Ceratopteris richardii
CTCCATATATGATTGGTACCCCATGCATAATATCAAGACTCTTCATCAATGTCTTGACCCAAATTACTTCCTTTGCAGCTTCAACCATGCCTTTATACTCTGCTTCTGTAGAAGATAAAGCAACTGTATGTTGCTTCTTGGAACACCATGAGATTAACTTGTCTCCCACATAACACATGTATCCAAAAGTAGATCTTCTATCATCTGGATTACCTGCCCAATCTGCATCACTATAAATTTTGATATTTGTATCTGAGGTAAACCCATCATACAAACCTTCATTGAGTGTACCCTTAATGTACCTCAACACCCTTTGTCCTGCAATCCAATGTTCTTTCCTTGGGCAATGCATAAATTGAGACAAAACCCCTACTGCATATGATAAATCAGGTCTAGTTAGAGTAGCATAGATAAGGCTACCAACCAAACTCTGATATTGTCTCATATCCTTGAATTCTTCACCTCCATACTTACTCAATTTGTGATTCACCTCCATTGGTGTAGGTGCTACCCTGCAATCATCCATTTTAAACTTGATTAACAAGTTCTTCAAATACCTTTCTTGGGTCACAAATACTCCATGTTGAGTATATGTAATCTCCATGCCCAAGAAGTATGATAAGTCTCCCAAGTCACTTATCTTGAACTCCTTTTCCATTTGCCTCTTAAGCCTTTGTATTCCTTCTTCATCTGTACCTGTAAGAATTATATCATCAACATATATGCACATGTATATGAAACCATTTTCACTTGCCTTGACAAGCAAGCTACTATCTGCTTTAGACACCTGAAATCCAAGTTCTTTAAGGAACTTCACAAGTCTATAGTTCCATGCCCTTGGGGCCTGCTTCAAGCCATACAAAGCTCTCTTGAGCTTGCACACATGATCTGGATACCTTTTATCTCTGAACCCTTGAGGTTGCTCCATGAATACATCATCTGAAATATAACCATTCAAAAAAGCATTCTTCACATCAAGTTGACATAGCTTCCAACCTTTACATGCAGCAATAGCAATAAGTGTCCTTATGGTTGTCATCTTTGCCACAGGACTATAGGTCTCATCATAATCAATACCATATGTCTGAGCAAAGCCTTTGACAACAAGTCTAGCTTTGTATCTAGACACACTTCCATCTGCAAACCTTTTTGTCTTGTAGACCCACTTGCATCCAATAATCTTCTGACTATTTGGTTTAGGAACCAAATCCCAAGTTTGATTCTCCAATAGTGCATCATATTCCTCCTGCATAGCACTTTCCCATTTTTCCTTACCTTTTGCCTCTTCATATGTAGAAGGGTCTTCATCTGTATTCACCATATAAGCATAATCTTTTGTGGCTAGAAATGAAGTATCATAACTATACCTTGTAGGTTGCCACCTATTTCTTGTTGACCTTCTAAGTTCTCCACTCCTTGAGGTTTCTGGCTCTTCACATTCAGGATCAAATCTTGGTGTCTCTTCCATTTCAACCTGCACTTCATTATTCTCTTGCTCATCAAATATTTGAACTTTTGATTTACCTTTTCTTTGACTCACTTCTTCTTCATCACCTGTATTGATATTGATTGTACCTGCATACCAAGTACTTTGTTCATCAAATGTAACATCTTTAGAAATCATAAATTGCTTTGTTGATGGACTCCACAATCTATAGCCCATCTGCTTGTCATCATAGCCAATGAAAACATACTTTTCAGCTTTGGGTTCCAATTTGTGTCTTAATTGTGATGGCACATATGCATATGCCACACACCCAAATACTCTGCAATGATCCAAGGTAGGTCTCTTACCCCACCAAGCCTCATATGGTGTCATATCCTGCAAGGCTTTACATGGTAACCTATTGACCAAATAAGTGGCTGTATTTACAGCCTCAGCCCACAAATAATTAGGGCAATTTTTCTCCTTCATCATGGATCTTGCAAACTCAACAAGAGTTCTATTTCTCCTTTCTGCAACACCATTTTGTTGAGGAGAGTACCTGCAAGTAACTTCCCTTTTTATACCTGCATTCCATAAGTAATCACTGAACTCATTTGAGAAATACTCTCCCCCTCCATCTGACCTTAGTCTTTTCAACTTATGACCTGTAATTCTTTCTGCATATGCATGATAGTGTTTAAATGTATTAAACACTTCTGACTTATCTTTGATCACATAGATAGTGATCCACCTAGTAGCATCATCAACATAAATCACATAATACCTTGATCCATTTATACTGAAATCTTTTGATGGTCCCCACACATCTGTGTGTACCAACTCAAGCTTCTCTGAATGCATAAAACCATGCTTGGAATATGAATGTTTATGAGCCTTACCTAATTGACATGCCTCACATTTGTATGTCATATGTTGACCTGCAACATTAGGCAATCCAAGCACTGAACCATTGTTAACCATATCTTTAATACCTCTTTCATTGAAATGTCCAAGCCTCTTGTGCCAAAGATCTAACTCAGAGATCTTATGTCCTCCATATGTGAACATAGCATGACCAATGTTGCCTTGAATCTTCAATGTAAATAATCTTCCTTCCTTTTTCCCTGAAACAATCTGTTTATACCCTTGGCTAGGGTCTTCCACATATACTCCATCATTAGTGAACCTTACTTCATATCCCTTTTCAACAATTTGACCTACACTTATCAAATTCTTAGGGATTGTAGGAACATACAAGACCTTACTCAATAAGGTGCTTCCATCCTTGGCCTTCACTGATCCAATTGACTTCACATTGTGCTTTGTGTTGTCACCTGTTTGAACAACATGATTAAAAACTTTACTTTCCAAATCAGTCATCAAAGATATGTTACCACTCAGGTGATTGCTACACCCTGAGTCAATGTAGAAGACTCTTTGATCTTCACTCTGCCTTTCACAAGTTGCATTCATTATCAATGTTGAATCTTCCTTTTGATCTGAGGCATAATTGTAGTAAGTGTTGTTGTATTGTTGACTTTGGAATCCTCTACCTGCATTTCTTCCAAAGTAATTCCTTCCACCTCTACCTCTGTAATTACCTCTTTGATTTCTGCCACCTCTTCCTCTTGCATTATAATTTTGATTGTATCCACCATTATTCTGATTATTATGCCAACAATCATTAGCTAAGTGATTTGTCTTACCACAAATCCAGCAAGCTTTGCCTCCATCTTTGTTGTTCCTGCCTCTTCCTCTACCTTTGCCACCTCCTCTTCCTCTTAGGAAGTTGGCTTGAGTAGTTGTTCCTTCATCTTCACCTGCTTGTTGTTTTCCTTTGCTATTCTTCTTCTTGTCCTTTGAGTACATTGCATGACCTGTACTCTTGTCACCATCTCCTTTAACATCCTGCTCAAATGTTAGCATATGACCTAACAATTGATTTAAATCAGGAGTGAAATGGTCAAGTGAAAGTTCTGTAGACAAAATAAATGGCTTCCATTTGTCATCACCTCTCAACCCTGTAAGGATTTGCCTTACCAATTTATCTTCCTCAATGTCTTCATCAACAGCTCCTAAAGCATCTGCAATATCTTTCATCCTTGTTACATAGTCTGAAATGGATTGAGAGGCCTTCTTCTTGAAGGTAGTAAACTCTGCCCATAAGGATGCCTTCCTTGACTTTGTAGTGTTCTGGAAATGCTCCTCCAAAGCATTCCATATGTCAGTTGCACTTTCAAGACCTCTGATATGAGGTAACAAATAATCATTGACTCCCATATAGATAATGCTCCTAGCTTGAGCATCTTTCTTCATCCAATTTTTCAGATCTGCTAACTCTTCCCTAGTTGGAACACTAGGATCTCTGAACTCTGGCTTCTCTTCTTCTCCTGTGATGTAACCAATTAAATCTTTGCTCATAAGATGAGCTTCCATCCTCATTGACCATGCAGGATAGTTTTCCCTATCCAATTTCTCTATCTGTAGAGCATCTCCCATCTTGTGTCCACCTGTGTATTGAAAACTTCAAGCTTTACAAGCAATGTATGTACCTTTACTTCGAGTTAGACTCCTTTTGCCTTTCTTGATGTCGAGTAGACTTCTTCTCAGGCTTTTGACTCCAAGCTTTCACTTCTTAGTTCTTCAAATGTTGAACTTCTTGAATCTGCAGCAGTCGGGACCTTCCTTTCCTTGATTTTGATGTCTCCTGCTCTGATACCACTGATGGAGAGTGTTAATCTCCAAAAGAACAACCTACTCTTGTGATTAGAGCACCTCTATACCAAGAGTAAGTCAAAACCTTCACTAAATTAGAGGTCCAATCTCCAAATTATCAAAATTGAGAAAATCTGTGAAGAAGATGAAACACAGAAAAGTCTGCTGCAGAATTTCTTCACATTGACTTATCAAATGAGTAAAGTTTTTAATGAAACTTTGTACTTATCTTCTCCTAAAGATTGCGCATCACCTCCAAGTTGAATCACTTGAAAAGCTTTAGTATAACTTGAGAAATTGTCTTCACAAGTTACCTATGTCTGAATCTGCACTTCTGAGAAGTCGATTTAGACACCCCTAACTTCTTAACTTTAGTTCTCACAATATCTAACCCGTTTTGCCAAATGCTTTTAGCCACGAGTAGATCACCTTCCAACTTAAAGATTAAGTGCTTGCTTGCACAAAACTTTAAACTATGGAGTGAGCACTGATCAAATGATTAAACACGAAATTTGCGCCTGTTTCAGAGAACTGTAGACACTCAACACATATGAATGTTCCTACTCACAATTCTCCTAGCCTGTTTACAATTAGACTCTGAAATTCAGGTCACAGGCTCATTAACTAACAACTTAGATATCCTCAAAAGGATTTCACAAATGATCAAACACAGAAGGAGCAGACACGAAAAGATCGGGCGCAAAATTTCTTCATTAACTCAGAAATTTACAACTGAGTGATGAGAGCTAACTCAACTAACTTTTCTCTATCTCTTGACTCCTAACTTCCTCAATCTTGACTTCTACAAATGCTCTCATACATGCCCCGACTTTTCTCAAAGTATTTATAGGCATCTATA
>CM035410.1:85361964-85367279 GCA_020310875.1 Ceratopteris richardii
ACACTAGTCTCAGTTAAATAATTTGATTCTATCCAACTTTTCTGTCCTCAAGTAATGCAAGAGAAATTATCATGGTACACATAACAAGTAATATAAGAGAGTGTGGAGAACTTGGTGCAAATTCCAATCCAAGGTTTGGTATTTCAATATTAGAAGAGCATGTCTTAAGGCATAAAGCAGAGGAGACGAGATAAGTGAAGACGACCGATGCAAGCGACTAGTGCAATATGAAATTGTCAGATGGCCCTTATCGCTTACATCGGTCGTGTTAGCAAACTACCGCGAGAGAAATTATCATGGTACACATAACAAGTAATATAAGAGAGTGTGGAGAACTTGGTGCAAATTCCAATCCAAGGTTTGGTATTTCAATATTAGAAGAGCATGTCTTAAGGCATAAAGCAGAGGAGACGAGATAAGTGAAGACGACCGATGCAAGCGACTAGTGCAATATGAAATTGTCGGATGGCCCTTTTCGCTTACATCGGTCGTGTTAGCAAACTACCGCGAGAGACTTCAAGAAGTGACCTTGCGTAAAGATTTGACTCACGAGTATAAAAACTAGCAACAGCGATGAAATGGATAATACGACCGATGCAAGCGATAGGGGCAATCCAAGATTCTCCGATTCCCCGTATCGCTTGTATCGGTCGTGTCCTCTTAATTCTTTATGTCCTTCTGTAACTTCTCGAATTTAAACACTTTCCAACAAGAATGAAGTAAAAAACCCACAATGCATTCATAATTGTGACATTAATAAACTTAATTGGACCATCCAATGAACTTTTGTTAAACTCTCAAGAGGTTCAATACAACTGTGACCATCTTCGAGATGAAGATTGGCATAACTACATACAATTTGTACATAAATAAATCTTCCAACCTTGGTTGGTTTTACAATTGATTTCAATCTAAGACTCAAAAATTGATTTAACCCTTTCTATCCTTTTTAGAGCCTTGCTTTCTCTGTTGCTTCTGTCCCTTTTTGGAGCTTTCAGCTTGACTCTTTATGTTGTTCCCATGCTTTAGTGGTGAGTGAAGAGGAAGCCCTTTCTTTTTATCTTCAGACTGTTTTTTATCAGGTGGAGGGGGTGGAGGTGAGTCTGGATCATATGGGCAGATTGCATGTTTCATGATACTATTTATTGCTCTCTCTCTGATCAAGATGATCCATGCATCCGGGTAGTCTGATAAATTCAATTCAGGACTGTGGAACCTTCTTTCCAAGAATCTTACAGCATTTGCAATCACTCTCCAGCCACATGATGTTGAGTCTCTCTGCAATGGCACATGAATTTGGCTGTATCCAAATTGCTTTTGTTCATTCATTTTAGCTATTCCTGGAAAATTCTGATCAATATGCATCTTGAGAAGCTTTGCAGCATTGCATTGTAAAGTGAAAATCAAAACGGGGCATGGCTTTAAAATAGAGAACAACAAAATGTATAGTAACTTACACTTTGCAATTCCCATGCTGTGATGGAAGAGAATTGAGGAAAAGAGCTTGATATGCATTGAAGTCCACAATAATCAAACTCCAATGGCCCCTATCAATGAGTTGCATGTAAATATACTTTCTTAAATGAAACAAATATGTTTCCAAAATGAAGATGAATACTTACTTTTCAATATATGGGTAAATAACACATTCTACTTCTTCTGTAAAATCTTGTAGAAAGGACTTGGCATCTCCATGTTTATGCAAAAAACACTGTGTCACCAGAGGATCTAAAATAAATACTTTTCTTTGAACCGCTTCCTCACATTGTTGAAGAAGAACCCTACAAATCAAGAAATAAAAATGCAGTTAAGGAACTAGGAAATTATGCAAAACAAAAGCATTTTAAGGCCTCTAGATATACCTGAGTGAAATGTTGACCACACTATCTGATATTTCAACATGAAGCTCCCTCAACATTTTGTTATCTTCAGGTCTAATGTCAAGAAACAATTCATTTTGCCATGGCATTGCAACATTAACTATTACCTGCCCATCTCCTTTCTTGAGGAGCTCTTTATTTGCTTTCTGTAACTTTTGAATCTGGGTTAAGATGGCACTTTCCTCTGTAAATAATCCCTGCTTTTTCCTCTCCTCCTCACTATTTGCTGCAGTTCTAGTTTCATGATCATGAGTGACTTGAGCGTTGATCTCTTCAATGACAACTGTTGTTTTAGGTGCTCGAGCTGGAGGTATATTTAAAATATCAAAGAATTTTTTATCGTGGTTATCAATAGGAACCAGAGCTTTATCAAACTTATATCTTATTCTTGAAACAATAACATAATCCTTCACCATTAGTGTTACCCTATGAGAATGAGCAGCACATAAGTAGGCATCATTCATAAAATCAATAGCAAAGTCCTCTGCAGCTTCTTGCAGGCATAGCAGTGCTTGAGTTTGCCACCTCACATTGACGAAGGATGAGGTCTTCATCAAAGAACAGAGGTTGGCTGAGATCTGCTTGACAACTCTCATAAATGGAAGTCTTGGGATCAACAATCCCACAGACTTTTGAGCTCTTCTAATTTTCCTCAAGGACTTTACATGGTACTTGACCCTTTTTTTTGAAGGCTTGTCTGGCACATTGGCTTGAACCTTCTGGGAATTTTGCTCCTAGACATTTTCCCCTTGGGCATTTTTGTCCTGACCCTCAGGGTACAACTTCCTTGCTGTCTTTTTGGTTCTAGCCATACTCTGCAACAAATCAGTCTTTAGGCAAGGAATTAGGAAAAGTGGAATATTCCACTGTCAAAACATACTCTCAAAAAGCTATGATCAATGACTCTTTCCACTATCAGAGGCACGACCGATGCAAGCGATAACAGTCATCTGGAAATGCCCGGATGTCCTTGATCGCTTGCATCGGTCGTCTTTAAATTAATCATCAAATATCAATAAATAATATCTTACAATGCAGAATACTCAATTATCACTAAGATAAAGATAATTGGAAAACTATAATCAATGACTCTTTCCACTATCAGAGGCACGACCGATGCAAGCGATAGCAGTCATCCGGAAATGCCCGGATGTCCCTGATCGCTTGCATCGGTCGTCTTCAAATTTATCATCAAATATCAATGAAATATATCTTACAATTCAAAATACTCAATTATCACTAAGAAAACGATAATTGGAAAACTATAATGAATGACTCTTTCCACTATCAGAGGCACGACCGATGCAAGCGATAGCAGTCATCCGGAAATGCTCGTATGTCCCTGATCGCTTGCATCGGTCGTCTTTAAATTTATCATGAAATATCAATAAAATATATCTTACAATGCAAAATACTCAATTACCACTAAGAAAAAGATAATTGGAAAACTATAATCAATGACTCGTTCCACTGTAAGAGACACGACCGATCCAAGCGATAAGAGTTATCCGTAAATGCTCGGACGTCCCTCATCACTTGCATCGGTCGTCCCTGAATTCATCATCATATTTCAATAAATAGTAGTTAAAATAAAGGTAACAATGCGTTATACTCAAGCATAGCAAAGGAAACCAAAATTTGCAAGCTATGATCAAGGACTCGATGATATTAAAAAACATGACCGATCCAAGCGATTAGGGTTATCCAAAAATCTCGGATGTCCCTAATCGCTTGCATCGGTCGTGTCCACATTACCTTACGTAGAGAGCGCTCTCTATAGAAATTGTGAAGTAGCCTAAAAACGTGGTGGCAATGGAACCTCGACGCTTGGCAAGTGTTGACAGAAAAAAATGAAGGAAATGAATAGGGAAGCTTAAATAGGTCCCAAAACTGAGTTGATCATTGTGCCACGTGGCATGCCCCGATTGGTCCACGTCAGATACCCGTTGCGAATTCCAACGTCTTTTGCCACGTGGCATGATTTGATTGATCCACGTCATCTATCCGTTGCATCGAGGAACGTACACTTTACCACGTGGCACTCTATGATTGGTCCACCTCATTCGACCGTTTCTTCCCTCCTCGCCTATAGAAAGCTACTTCCTTCACAAACTCAAACTTTCAACCTTCAGAGAACTTGTCTCACTAGAGACACGACCGATCCAAGCGATAAGAGTCATCCGTAAATGCCCGGATGTCACTCATCGCTTGCATCGGTCGTCCCTGAATTCATCATCATATTTCAATAAATAGAAGTTAAAATAAAGGTAACAATGCGTTATACTCAAGCAACACAAAAGAAACCAAAATTTGCAAGGTATGATCAAGGACTCGATGCTATTTAAAAAACATGACCGATCCAAGCGATTAGGGTTATCCAAAAATCTCGGATGTCCCTAATCGCTTGCATCGGTCGTGTCCACATTACCTTACGGAGAGAGCGCTCTCTATAGAAATTGTGAAGTAGCCAAAAAACTTGGTGGCAATGGAACCTCCACGCTTGGCAAGTGTTGACAAAAAAAAAAGAAGCAAATGAATAGGGAAGCTTAAATAGGTCCCAAAACTGAGTTGACCATTGTGCCACGTGGCATGCCCCGATTGGTCCACGTCAGATACCTGTTGCGAATTCCAATGTCTTTTGCCACGTGGCATGATTTGATTGATCCACATCATCTATCCGTTGCATCGGGCAACGTACACTTTGCCACGTGGAACTCTGTGATTGGTCCACCTCATTCGACCGTTTCTTCCCTCCTCGCCTATAAATACCTATTTCTTCACAAACTCAAACTTTCAACCTTCAGAGAATTTCTCACCTACATGTGTATTTTTCTTTCGTCGCCGACACGACCGATACAAGCGATTTTCGCCGTTTGACCTACGTTGACTCGCTCTAGTCGCTTGGATCGGTTGTGTTCTCCTAATAGACATACAAGAGAAGCTGCAGCTTAGATGGAGGGAATGAATGAGATCCTTAGTGTCTCTCCATCAGAGAAACTTCTTGATTTCATGGTTCAAGAGGGTTTAAGTGTAGATTATTTTCCTGATGCAATGACCATATTCAACCCCGAAATTGATTTTGAAAAACTCTTAGAGAACTCGAAAAGTTTTCTTAAGGATGAGTGGGAGATTTTCTTGGGTTGGTCAATGGGAGGATCCTTTCTATTTCTCAGAAAACCTATGTCCATCCTCACATCTTTGGAAGGATCCAATAGATAGGGCTAAAATCACAAGAAAATGCAGAAGGATATCCCCTTTGCCAGGGAAGCTTGATTTATGCCCAGAGCATGAAAAGGACTGCTGCTTGCTCCCTTTAAACATTGCTTTCTTGATATGGCTTGATCATATAAGGGAGGAAAATGTTCATGATGAAGACGAGCCTTGCTTAGAGCTGGCACTTGAGGCTAGCTCAAAAACTATGAAAGGTGTCATGGA
>CM035410.1:85389779-85392279 GCA_020310875.1 Ceratopteris richardii
GTTTTGGCAGAGGTAAAGGTCGAGGTAATGGAAGAGGTAGAGGTAATCAGAACAATAACAAGAAGACATGTTGGATTTGTGGATTGAGCAATCATCTAGCATATGATTGTTGGCACAATCAACAAGGAGCAAGTCAAAATCAGAATAACAATGGCAGAGGAAGAGGTGGAAGGTTTCAGAATCAATTTCAAAGAGGAAGACATAATTCAAGAGGAACTTTTGGTAGAGGTGGTGGAAGAAATTGGAATCAGAACCAATCATACAACACCACATATTACAATTATGCAAATGATACACAGAATGACAACCATACAACATTGATGATGAATTCAATTAGTTCATCAGAGAAGGAGGATCTTAAGGTATTCTATATTGACTCTGGTTGTTCAAATCATTTATCAGGTAATATAGAATTGTTGTCAGAATTGGAAGAAGGCAATTCAAGTCATACAGTACAAACAGGTGATAATACAAAACATAATGTGCATTCAATTGGAAAAGTGAAGTGCAGGAGAGGAGCTGATTTATTAACAAATGTATTGTATGTTCCAACAATACCAAAGAATCTGATTAGTGTTGGACAAATAGTGGAGAAAGGTTTTCAAGTCAGATTTACAAATGAAGGGGTATTTGTTGAAGATCCAGAGGATGCATACAAACCCATTGTTTGTGGTAAGAAGGAAGGTAGACTTTTTACTCTCAAAGTGCAAGGAAATGTTGGTCAAGCCCTAATCACACATGGTGATGAAGTAATTACAGAGTTAGATCTTTGGCATAAGAGATTGGGACACTTCAATGAAAGAGGAATCAAAACTATGGTGGAGAATCAGTCTGTAATGGGGCTACCAAATGTGAAGAATCAACATATGATATACAAGTGTGAAGCTTGTCAGATGGGAAAAGCTCATAGACAACCATTTCAGAAGAAAGGTTTCAAGCATGATGGTTTACTTGAACTCATACATACAGATGTATGGGGGCCAACAAAAGAAGGTTCAATAAATGGATCTAGGTATTATGTTTTGTTTATTGATGATGCTACAAGGTGGATAACCCTTTATGTTCTAAAGGAAAGGTCAGAAGTCTTTGGAGCCTTCAAACATTTTCATGCTTATGCAAAAAGAGTTACAGGTCACAAACTCAAGAGGCTAAGGTCTGATGGAGGGGGAGAATACTTCTCCCAAGAGTTTAATGACTATCTTTGGAATGCAGGTATCAAGAGAGAGATAACTTGCAGGTATACACCTCAACATAATGGGGTGGCAGAAAGGAGAAATAGAACATTGGTTGAATTTGCAAGAGCAATGCTAAAGGAAAAGAATTGCCCTAATTATCTTTGGGCTGAGGCTGTAAATACAGCCACATACCTTGTGAATAGGCTACCATGTGGAGCTTTGAATGGTATGACCCCTTATGAAGCTTGGTGGGGTAAGAAACCAACACTTGACCATTGTAAAGTGTTTGGGTCAATTGCCTATGCTTATGTGCCATCACAACTCAGACATAAGCTTGAACCAAAGGCAGAAAAATATGTGTTTATTGGGTATGATGAAAAGCAAATGGGTTATAGACTATGGAGTCCTTTGACTAAACATTTTATTGTTTCCAGAGATGTGACTTTTGATGAACAGAAGAGTTGGTATGCAGATAAAGAATGTGATCTTGAAACATTTGAAGAAGAGATAAGAAGGAGTGCAAGAGGTAAGTCACATATGCAGATAGATGGAGATGAAGAACATATGCAAGCAAGCACATCAAGAGTTGAATCATATAGAAGGAATGAAGATGGACCAATATTTGATGAAGAAGTACATCCAGATATACATGAAGAGTGTGAACCAAGAAGATCAACCAGAATGAGGAAGCAACCTACAAGGTATTCCTATGACACTTCTTACTTGACTCAGAAAAATTATGCTTATATGGTTAAAGAAGATGAAGAACCTCAAAGCTATGATGAAGCAAAAGGTAAGAGACAATGGGAAATAGCAATGAAGGAAGAGTTTGATGCTCTTGAAGAGAACAAAACTTGGGAACTTGTTCCAAAGCCTAATGGTAAGAAAGTGATTGGAAATAAATGGGTTTACAAAGTTAAAAAGCATGCAGATGGAACTATAGCCGGATACAAAGCCAGATTGGTGGTTAAAGGCTATGCTCAAACATTTGGCATAGATTATGATGAAACATTCAGTCCTGTAGCAAAGATGTCAACCATAAGGACAATCATTGCCATTGCAGCATCAAAAGGATGGACATTGAGTCAATTGGACATTAAGAATGCATTTTTGAATGGATATATATCAGATGAGGTTTACATGGAGCAACCTCAAGGGTTTGCAGATCATAAGTTTCCAAATTATGTTTGCAGGTTGAGAAGAGCCCTTTATGGTTTGAAGCAAGCTCCAAGAGCTTGGAATTATAGACTTGTAAAGTACCTTAATGATCTTGGATATCAAATTTCAAAGGCAGATGCAAGTTTACTTATCAAAAGAACAGATGA